>QAOA01004544.1:16111-36946 GCA_003255065.1 Cercis canadensis
TTTTTACTTTACACTGTAAGACCCTACAAATAATTTGAAAAAATATTCAGGTGCATGCATGTACATTTGAACGCATGGGGAGAATCATGTTAGCATACGTTTTAAGACCATATCAAAGCATATCTCTTAGATTATTCTTATTACGAACGAATCAAATAAGCAAGAGGGTCAAACAAAAAGAAAATTCATCATATATATACGAGTTATATATGATTGCTTTTCTTTTTCAAAAGAAATTATATAATTCCTAAACCTTATATGGGAAGCATTTGGAATTAATTAGGCAATTAGCCTAATGAAAGTTTAAACATCAGACATCTTATATTGCATCCAATTTCTTCGAGCACCAACTTTACGCAACTGAAGTTGTAATTAACAAGTAACTCGGTATCGTGCTTGCGGGATCCACTGTTGGCTAATAGTTATAATCTTAATAGACATTCAATTACGTTATTGTCGGGACTTAATAATTCTTTAACATAAGCTACATATATATATTTACCAATTAGGCAATTACCACATGAATATGGTTCTTGTGTTGTCTTGTCCTTCTCTACCCACGACAGGAGTCGTTGAAAGATTGAATACAATTATAGAAGCCAACCTGTTTCCGTTTCAGAGTGCAAGCTCACATGCTTCTTAGTTCTTACTCATAAGGTATCCAGACTGATTCGAAGACATTGGAATTATAAAAGCCAGTGTGGCAGCCTTTTTGCTTATCAGAGACGTGGTGAGCGAAGGTTATGCCACGGATTGCCACGCGTTTGATCACAGAGGCGTGGCTTTAACTTAGCTGATAATATAATATATTATCTCTTCCGTTACATAGAATGGAGAAGCCAGCATCATCCCTTCTTGGCTTCTGGTGGCCACTGGCTTAAATTTCATGAGCCTATTATCTTCTCTTGTTCATGGAAACGACAAATTAAGTCACAAGATTATGTGGGGTAGGTAGCTTCTGTTACCACACGCATGGACAAGCCAGAACAAACTCAACAGCAGATTTGGGGTGCTTGCAATTGCATGGCTTGTGGTTTTGTTGCCTGTGAAAGACACATATATGTATATAGTCGTTATCCCAAATGGTTCTAATCCAAACTACGGGTAAAACAAAAAAAAGCTATGAGTCAAAAATGGATTAGAGTAAGATTGTGGTCCTCCTCTTAATTTCATGGAGACTTATGACTGGTGAGATTATTCAGTCAAATTGGCCTACAGATATTTTTCACCAACAAATGAGATTATGACTAGTGATTGTTTCTACTTCCAAACGCTAATGATGACCCTTTTTGGACCCAAGACGAAAACCAAGTATTACCATGCCACCTCGTCCTAAAAAGCCTCCACAGAAGGGTCTTGGCAAATAAAACTTGGACAAATAATCCACCTTGTCCTAAGGCACCACACCCGATCCTCCAGCTTATAAAACCTTTTGCAGAGTTTTAACACCAGACAAGTCAAATGTTAGTAAAGCTTTACGTGTGGAAAAGTTCTAAGGGTGTCTTATCCTAAACGTATAAATAGCCCACACAAACACCAGCCATGTTGTCACAATTTGTTTGGATTGATTCTATACTTATCCTCTTTTAAGTCATTGGACAAGAGACGCGTCACATTTATTAGACAAGAAATGCTAGCACTATCTTACCAATGAAATTTCGGACCCCAAGCATATCTCTCTTGCACGTTATCCCTGTCAAGTGGTACAATCAAGGCCCATATTGTGCTGAAGCCCAATCTCAAACATACCATTGTTACACGTCACGGCCCAAACAACCATCAACCTAAATAACGACCCTACAAATGGCCCAAAAAGAAAAACGATCCTAAAAGGTACAAAGAACATGAAGGGCATAACTTATATATTAAAACTACTATTTTTTTCCAGCAAAAAAAAAAAAAAAAAAGGGGGTGGAAAATGCGGAATTCAATTGCCATTGCAAATGCTAAAACATGAACAGTATAAACAAGCTATGTGCACATCTCAAAAATAGTTTTTTTTTTAACGGGATTCTATGATATTACGTAAGTATGTCATACTACACTGACGTGGCAAACATACATAATTTTTATATTTTATCATATATAAAATATAATTTATTTAATTTTTTAAATAAACTTAAAAATAGTTAATTTGTACACATGTCATTTATTTATTGATTATTTTTATGTAGTATGACATACTACATAAATAGTAAAAGTATCTAAGAAACTTTTTTTTTTTAATTGAGTGCAGCCAGCGGCCAAATATATTTACTTGGCAAAGATTTACCCAAAAAAAAGCAAAGAAAATGAAAATCAGTGAACATATGTCATAGGGACGTGGCCAGCAAGGTGAGGGCAGTGGCACTGGCACAAGCCACAGCCAAGAGGCCCTTCTGTCTGAATATAAGCTTGATCAAGTGCCAGGTCACATAGGCGGTGATCCGCCTGCGTTGTTGAACCAAAATCCGGCGACGATTACCGACTAAGGTCAGCAGCACCAAAACTGTGATCCACGTCATCATGGTCGCACGCACCACCACGATCACCATTGCTACAGTCATAGTGAGGCCCAATAAAGGTAGCACCGCAACATATAACCCTGACCACCCTTCAATTCTCCGATCAGGTAACAACAAATAGACCATATAGGACGCAGTCAAGGGGACCAACAACGTTATAATGATAGTGTTGGTCATAGAGGCTGTCAAGTTCTTCATATATTTTGAATTTTTCAGAAAACAAGATCCACTACTGATGGAGGGAAAAAGAAGCCGAACCCAGAAGTTGCTTTGCGGTTTTCTGCTGTTTCTGTTTGCCTTGTAATGATTAGGTGTTTTCGAGTACGACGACTATTGATGAGCTTCAATGGCTGAGGATAGGAATCAAGAAGGAATTGGCAGGCATGTGCAGCACATGGAAGGGTGAAGAAGGCTAAGTGAGAGGGTGGCTAGTGCCTTTTTTTTTCTTCATTTATAAATGTGAGGGCTATGCTACCAACATTTTTAGAGGGACAGATGATGAGAAATTGACTTTGCTATCAAATATTAATAGCGGTCATAGAGTATTTAATATTTCAATTTGCACGTAGTCAACAAAAATGAAAGATTTGAATAGGCAAACACAGCCCACTAACTAACTCTGAAATTGTACCCCTTGGGCCGCGTAAACTTTAATATGTAGGCCCAGAGACAATCCATTCAATTACTAATCCCACTAACTAACTCTGAAATTGTACCCCTTGGGCAGCGTAAACTTTAATATGTAGGCCCATAGATAATCCATTCAATTACTAATGATTTTTCTTTCAATTTGCACGTAGTCAACAAAAATGAAAGATTTGAATAGGCAAACACAGCCCACTAACTAACTCTGAAATTGTACCCCTTGGGCCGCGTAAACTTTAATATGTAGGCCCATAGATAATCCATTCAATTACTAATCCCACTAACTAACTCTGAAATTGTACCCCTTCCGTTACATAGAATGGAGAAGCCAGCATCATCCCTTCTTGGCTTCTGGTGGCCACTGGCTTAAATTTCATGAGCCTATTATCTTCTCTTGTTCATGGAAACGACAAATTAAGTCACAAGATTATGTGGGGTAGGTAGCTTCTGTTACCACACGCATGGACAAACCAGAACAAACTCAACAGCAGATTTGGGGTGCTTGCAATTGCATGGCTTGTGGTTTTGTTGCCTGTGAAAGACACATATATGTATATAGTCGTTATCCCAAATGGTTCTAATCCAAACTACGGGTAAAACAAAAAAAAACTATGAGTCAAAAATGGATTAGAGTAAGATTGTGGTCCTCCTCTTAATTTCATGGAGACTTATGACTGGTGAGATTATTCAGTCAAATTGGCCTACAGATATTTTTCACCAACAAATGAGATTATGACTAGTGATTGTTTCTACTTCCAAACGCTAATGATGACCCTTTTTGGACCCAAGACGAAAACCAAGTGCCTCGTCCTAAAAAGCCTCCACAGAAGGGTCTTGGCAAATAAAACTTGGACAAATAATCCACCTTGTCCTAAGGCACCACACCCGATCCTCCAGCTTATAAAACCTTTTGCAGAGTTTTAACACCAGACAAGTCAAATGTTAGTAAAGCTTTACGTAAGGAAAAGTTCTAAGGGTGTCTTATCCTAAACGTATCAATAGCCCACCGACCTTAAACATTAACTAATTTGAGGAGCCTCGGCAGCTCATCAGAGAGCCACCTAGGGAGTACTTTGTTATTTCTTTATTTCTCTTTGTAATTCACTTTTGACGTTACTTAGTCCATTGTTTAGTTTAAATTTCATAGTCCTAGACCTTTCAACCTTATTTCTAGTTGTATAATCCCCGTTGCAACCTCGTCTTCCGCATCACCAGGCCGTCACCATAACCAGTCCAGGACATCAGGAGCCTCACCACCAAGGGAGTATCTTTCCTTTTGTTTTAGCTTTCCGTACATTGAGGACAATGTGTTGCTTAAGTGTGGGGGGTATACTTGAACTTAATTATCTTTGCTTGAACTTGTTTGCTTTAACTTAATAAGCTTATAAATTCCTGAAGAAATTCGAACTAGAACATTTTGCTCTTAAGATGATATTCCTGGGTATTGGTTATTTTCTGTTTAATTATATTTGCTTAATACCTTACCTTTTAGTTAGCTGCATTATGAGGTAACCATTTGGGTTCATTGGACCTAGAACGTTGAAATACAACCTTGTAATAATTTGCCTTAAGTATCTAATATGAATACCCTGTTCTTAAAAAAAAACAATTTGAATAAGTTGAGTAGCTGATATGAGCATAGTGGGCCACTGCTCCTCTACCTTCTATGCCTAAAACTGGAAAATGGTATGAGCATGCCAATGAAGCATAACTAGTTGAATGTGGGTCGCAGGCAATGACCGAATACCACATCCTAGGACCCCAAACTATCCAAGCAAAAAGGTAATAGCACACTGGAGTTCTTAGCAGAAAAAGAAAGAAAAAATTTGTCATGTTGAGAACATAGTAATAGCACAAGGTAATTCTATCCAAATACCGATGGGTGAGCTATGGCAAATAAGTGTAGTTGTTTAGGGTAAAGCACCTAGCATAACTTCTTTGAATTGAATTGCTTTCCTAGGGATAAAGCTTATTGAGAGATTTGTTCTGATTTGAATTGCTTAAGGACAAGCAAATGCTTAAGTGTGGGGGGATTTGATATTTGCTTATTTTGGCTATAAGTTTCATGCTTTGTTGTTTCATTCTTACCCATATTTGAGTGAATTTGCTTAAATATGGTATTTAAATCCTTATATTTGTGTTAACAGGTACTATTCATATTGTTCAAGCAAAAGGAATGACTATGGGGAATTTCTGGAGCAAAGCGCAGAGAAAACAATGAAGTATGAAGTCCAGACAAGGGATACGGCTATGTGTGTGCCCGTGTCAAGGTTCCAGAAGTACCTACTCAGCTTCCTGAAGAACACGACCATGATTGTTAAAGCACACGCCCGTGTTGGATGCCGTGTTAGTCAACTAGAGACCACCCTGAAGTGAACACGCCCTTAGCCAGAGAAGCACGGGCCATGTTGAGATGAACACGCCTTGAAGACTGAATAGACATGGCCGTGTCTGAGTTTGTGTTTGCAATCCAAAATTTCTACTTAAGTGACACGCCCTGTCCCATAAGTGAACATGGCCCGTGTCTAGCCCATCTTCGAACTATTGAACGCTAAACCCCAAGGTTCCAAACACTATATATATGAACCTTAAAGGGGAAGGATGGGAAAGACTTTTGACATCAGAAACAAGGACGACAATCAAACTTTGAAGGTTTTGGAGAGGAAACAAAATAGAGGACTGAACCTTTAAAGGAATTCATGAGAATGAGTTTTTCTTATTCTGTCCTTTCTTCTATGTATTCTTTTAGTGCAGTTTTTATTATCATTATGAACTAAATTGTAAAGGTCTAGATAGGATGCACCCTAGAGTTGAATTTGTACTCTTCTTCCTTTAATTCAATAAGAATTACATCTTTCCTTTCTTAGAATTTTCTATGATTTTTATTTGTTATTGAATTAATAAAGCATGTCATTAGTTTAATACTAGATTTTAACTTATAGATTGAGAAATCGTAAATTGATCAGATCACTTATAGGTAATAAGATTTGCATGGAATCCTAGAGATAGGACCATATAAGTCTTCTAGTTAGGGTTAACCTTAATATCAGGAATTCACGGAATACAAACTAATGCATTTCTGGGGATGTTGATTAGGAAGAGATTTCAATTAATCAACCTAAGAATAGTTGTCATATTGCTTGAGAAAGAATAGGACATAATTTAGAAATTTCCATCAGTCTAAGCAAGAAATGGTGATCATTGAGTTAAGGTTGGAGGTGCAAGCTAGATTCTTAAGGGGATTCTTATCTAGGTCTGTCTATCTAATTGATAAACCTTTAAAGTTCATTGCTATTGATTTTTTGACTCGCTTCTATTAATTTAATTAAGTAGTTCATCAATTTAGCCACAAATCTGAGATTAGATAATAGGAAAAAAAAATTAATACTAATAGCTATAGTCCTCGTGGGAACGATATCCGTACTCAATTGAGCTATTCTACAAAACAATAGGTACACTTGCCTAGAGTGATTGTAGCATTAATTTAATTGGATACTCATATCAATTTAAAATAGATCTAGCTTTATCAAATAGTCATAATCAGTGATCCAGCTTTTAACAAAGAAGGCCCAAACTTCAAAGAATCAACTTGATTTTATATAAATAAAAGAGAGAGAGAGAGAGAGAGAGAGATGATGAGAACTAGCTTGCAAACCAATTTTGGTACAAAAATAGTCTCAGCAAACTTGTTAGCTCAAAAATTTAAATTAATTTGACAAGAAACTTTAGTCCTTAAGGTCATGCATGCTTATGATACAAACTCATCATCCCAAGTTCATGTCTTAGATAACAAAACCTCTCTTTTGCCAATGCCTTAATGAAGATGTCAGCAAGTTGTTCTTCGGTATTGATTAAAGTTAGTTCAATGTCACCTTTTAAGACATGATCTCGAAGGAAATTGTGCTTGATATCTATATGTTTTATTTTAGAATGCTTAACAGGATTTTTGGCAATATTTATGGCACTAGTATTATCACATAACATAAGAATTTTAGTTAAAGAAATACCATAATCAGCAAGTTATTGCGGCTTTGTTGAACTATATTCCCATATTAGAAGTAGCTGCCAAATATCTGAAAATTCTTTTCACAGCTGTAAAGTGGTATTCTTTTAGTGCAACTTGATATCTAGCACATGAGCATACGTTGAACATAATATATATGGTCTGCTAGCAGTGAGATATAATAAAGAACCAATCATGCCTCTGTACTTTTTCTCATAAACTGGTTTTTCCTTTTCATCCAAATCCAGCTTTGTAGATGGACTCGTATGAGTAGCTATTCCTTTTCCATTTCTTATTCCAAACTTCTTTAGTAGCTCCTTTGTATACTTGTATTGGTTAAGGAATATACCATCTGAAGCTTGTTTTACTTGAAATCCAAGAAAGAATGTTAATTTTCCCATCATGCTAATTTCAAATTCTCCTTTTATAAGTTTCTCAAAACCTTTGCACAATAACTCATTAGTAGATCCAAAAATGATATCATCAACATAAATTTGTACAATGAGTATGTCATGCTTAATATGCTTAGTGAAAAGAGCAGTATCTACTTTTCCTCTTTTAAAACCATTTTGCAAAATAAACTCACTAAGTCTATCATACCAAGCTCTTGGAGCTTGTTTAAGAATATAAAGAGCTTTAAAGAGTTTATAAACATAGTTTAGATACTCTAAGCTTTCAAAACTGGAAGGTTGCATTACGTATACTTCCTCACTAATAAAACCATTTAAGAAAACACTTTTCACATCCATTTGAAAGAGTTTGAAATCTTTATAGCATACGGAAGAAAGTAGCGTTCTAATATCTTTTAATCTAGCTACTGGAGCAATGGTTTCTTTGAAATCAACACCTTCTTGCTGGTTATAACCTTGTGCTACCAATCTAACTTTAATTCTTACCACTTGACCATCTTCATCTAGTTTGTTCCCAAAGACCCACTTTGTGCCAATTATGCTAAGATCATCTGAAAATGGCACAAGAGTCCAAACCTTGTTTCTTTCAAATTGGTTTAGCTCATCTTGCATTGCTACTATCCAAGCTTCATCTTATAGAGCTTCTTTGATGTTGGATGACTCTATGAATGAAAGGAATGCCAAATTTACATGAAAATCTCTGAGTGAAGCATGAATGCTTATTCCTCTATTAGGGTCTCCAATAACTTTGCCAATTGGATGATTCTTAGTAGTTCTTGTCTCCTTTGGAAGTAGCTCTCTAGCATCCTATTATGGAGCTTATTTCTAAACTACTTCTGTCTAATCAATTTCCTCTCTGTTTTCTGCTTGAGTAGGTACTGAAACCTCTTCCTGCAATATTTCATCATCCTCAAGAGCAAGAGTACTTAAGGGAATGTTAGGTTCACAAAAAATAACATGCATAGATTCTTCAACACAAAGATTTTTTCTATTGAATACTCTATATGCTTTGCTGGTTGAAGAATAACCTAGAAAAATCCTTTTATTGGATTTTACATCAAATTAACCTAAATGCCCCTTACCATTATTTAGGATAAAACACTTACAGTCAAAAGCATGGAAGTAATTCATATTAGGTTTTCTCCATTTCCACAGCTCATAAGGAGTTTTCCTCAAAACTTGCCTTATCAAGTTGTATTTATAGCTTTTGCCCATAAATATTTTAGAAGATCATTTTTTATCAACATGGTTCTGCCCATTTCTACTAATGTCTTATTTTTCCTCTCAACTACCCCGCTTTGTTGAGAAGTCTTAGGACATGAGAAATTATGGTGGATTTTTTTACCAACATGGTTCTGCCCATTTCTACTAATGTCTTATTTTTCCTCTCAACTACCCTGCTTTGTTGAGAAGTCTTAGGACATGAGAAATTATGGTGGATACCATGGTTTTCACAAAAGTTTTCAAAAAGTTGGTTCTCACAAAAGTTTTCGAAAAGCTAGTTCTTAAATTTTCCACCATGATCACTTCTTATGGAAGAAATAAAACTCCTTTTTTTCATTATGGACTTTCTTGCAAAATCTTTCAAAAATAGTAAAAGTTTCATCCTTATGAGAGATAAAGTATACCCATGTGAATCTCGAACAGTTATCAACTATTACAAATCCATACTTCTTACCATTTAAGCTAGTTATGGGTAAAGGTCCAAAGATGTCCATATGAAGTAGCTGCAGTGGCCTAGAAGTAGAAAGCTCTTTCTTAGCTTTGAAAGATGACTTAGTTTGCTTGCCTTCCTGACAGGCTAAGCAGACATTGTCTTTTTCAAAAACCAGTTTCGGTAATTCATAAACTAATTCTTCCTTAGCCAACTTAGAAATTAACTTATGATTTATAGGGCCAAGTCTTCTATGCCACAACCAAGAGTTGCTACTTTAGGATGAAAAACAAGTTTCATGTTTGAAATCTAGTCCCTCTTTGAAAACTACAAACACATTCAAGCTTCTATGGCTCACAAATAGCACTTTATCACTATGTAGTTCATGAATGACGCAATGAGATGATTCAAACATAACTTTGTGACCTTCGTCACATAGCTAACTTATGCTTAACAAGTTATGCATTCAACCTTCTACTAAATAAACATTATCTAGAGTAAAAGAAGTACTCATAGCAACTTTATCAATTCCAACAATTCTCCCTTTGCCATTGTCTCCAAAAGTGACATCTCCTATGTCTTTCTTTTTAAGGGAAGAGAACTTGGTTAGATCTCCAATCATGTGTTTGGAGCAGCCGTTGTCCAAATACCAGAAATCACTCTTGACTTTGAAGCACACTTGCAAAGGAGCTTAGGAGCTCTTAGGTACCCAAACTATTTTGGGTCCTTGATTGTTAATGACCTTCATACTCTTAGGTACCCAAACACTACAAGAAAATTGCTGGATTCCAACGGAATTTTTCCATTGGAATTTTGAATTCCAACAAAAATTCCAACGGAATTTGAGTCGTTAGAAAAATAGTCGTTGGAATTGCAAATTCCAACAGAAAAATAATTCCAACGGAATTTTACCGTTGGAATTTGATTTTCGAAAAAAAATTCTGACAACAAATTCCAACGGTAAAATTCCATTGGAATTATTTTGAAAAATTCCAACGGAAAATACCGTTGAAATTTTTCATTTATTTTTAAAAATATTTTTTAAAAAAATAAAAAAAATATATTTTTTTGTTTTGGTTTTTGAAATTCCAACATAATGGAATTTTCTTAAAGTTTTTTTTTTTTTGTAAATTCCTAAATAATAAATAATTATTAGTTTTTTTTTTCTCTTATATACCAAAAGAAAACATTACACATGTAAAATGTAAATAAATATATATTTGAAGTGAATAAATTTATTATTGATGAAGATATTTGACAAGTTACATTACAAAGAATTAATTGAATCAAAAGAATCAACAACCTACAACAAAATGTCTACACTTGCACTGCACAGTAATGATATTTACAATTTTTTTGCCACAACATTGTACAAATTGTACTGTGTAGCAGAATATCCATGCTTGTTCTCATAAGTCCCAGAAGGAACACATTTGCAATCCACGCAGCATATTGCACAGTACTTCAAGCACCTATCTTGAACTCCTGCCTTGGAGCACCTGTCCAATATAACAATGACAATAATGAAGCTAAAGGCTTTTAACATAACAGCCTAAAAGGTTTCCTTTGAGCAGAATCAACACCTTAATGCGTTAATTCTTTTGCCATAAGCACAGGTGATATGAATTTTGCAATGAACCAATTTGTCAATTTGTAGGACAATCTTTATATATGTCATAGGCCAAATCCCAAATTAGCACCAGGTAAAAAAACAAAAAAAAAAAAAAAGATTTACAAGGCAGAGCTAGTGCAAACATAAATGAATGCATCAAAATGTGACTAAAGGCAATATGTAATCTTCTAATAATTGCCCAAAAAAGCAAGAATTTCATAGCAGAGAATCTCATTACTTTCTCATGTGGTTGTGATTGAAAAATCTTGTTCAACTAATCACTTTCACCAGCTTATGATGATTGGTACCACTCATTTTCTCTCTCTTTGGTCCCTTGAACTGGTGAATCAAACTGACTCACACACATGCACCCAGTCACATTGATCCAATGGTTTTCTCATCCAACTTTATATGAAAGTAAAAGGACATCAAATATAACCAAAGACCATTGGCATAACAACTACCAATCCTTTACAGACAGAGAAGCAGAATACAAGCTACAAGGACAAATAGCGGATAAATTACTGGTGTAAACTTGAAAATTATACTATAATTACTTAAAGAAGTAAAGAAGCACAAAAAAGATAAGCTACAAAGAGAAAACCTGCATGGCTGATGACAAGGTAAGCTGATCTTAGATGGTTTGCAATGCTGGATGAAAAAGTGAAGTAGTCTACAGCCAATGAACTATCTCCTTCAGACTACAATAAACAATAAGAAAAGAAATAGCCATTAAAATGGGAAATAATCTGCAGAAGTCAAAAGCTACTTTCTAATTATGTGACTGTCTAAAGAACAATTGCAGCAACACAAATATAAATTATACTCTTGAAAAATCTTTCAAGCTAGGTAAATCTATCTACAATTTTCTCCTTATATCAAGTTACTTTAGGAAGATCTTAATACATGAATTTTCTTTTCATAACTCATTATGTTAGATAACTCTTGCTTTACTTCAGCTAATGTTTAACTAATTGTCCACATTAATTTTCATAGCCCATGTGAACAAAAATTGATTTGTAAATTCATAGAACTTCAAACTTGAGTATAATAAAAAGACTCTCCAACTCCAAGACCAGATTGTGGGAAGTGCTCTCCTAGTTCATAAACCATAGTAGTACAGCCATTGTGCATTGATATATACCACAAATTTTTAACAAGCATTTGCAAAAGTAAATGTCAAAAGCATAGAATGAACCTGAACTAGAAGCATCTCCAAAATATTTCCTCATCTTTAATCTCTCAATTCCCTTTTAACACCAAAACGGTCCATATTTCAGGACATCGCATTATTAGTTATTCAAATGTGAAGTTAATCTAATAGTTCAACTCTACCTCTTTGCCTTGACATCGGATTAGAAAAGGAATAAGAACACCAAAGTGAAAGAGAAAATACAGCTGCAAAGTGTTTACATGTACCTTCGTAGGAACATAGGATCCACGACCCATTTGAATGAGAAGGTGGGTATATCCTTTTGCTACTAACTCTTGTTTGAGAATCTACTGCTCTCACAA
Source organism: Cercis canadensis (assembly GCA_003255065.1). Taxonomy (NCBI): domain Eukaryota; kingdom Viridiplantae; phylum Streptophyta; class Magnoliopsida; order Fabales; family Fabaceae; genus Cercis; species Cercis canadensis. Next base: position 28,455 of record QAOA01004544.1, read on the forward strand.
GAGAATCAAAAGAAGTCGTCCCTACAGTTACTAAAACCACTCTTCTTGTCTTATTACTGCCCTCACTATCTTCACGTATTTCCAATTGCAAAAACTATGCAAACAAGGGGAAGTGGACAAGAAGAACCTAAATTGTAATTTTTAAAACATCAAGTCAATCTAAGAAGTTTAGACGCCTAACTAGTATCTAAACTCATGGAACCCAACTTTCAACATTTGGGACATAGTATCTGATCACACAACTCCTCAAGATGAGTAAGGCAACCATCACTTGCAACAATGCCAATGTCTTTTCATGAAAAATAACTTCCTCCTCGGGTGACACGAAGTAAATTATTATGCATAAAATGGAAACATCTAACTAACAGGCTTCCGTTACAAATAGCTTCTATTTATTAAATAAAGCATCTAAGCAGAACATATATGATTGATGTTGTCGCTTAACCAATTAAATTAAACTAAATCCCCTAATTAGAATGCAATAGAGGGCATAATCCGGGTTTGTCTCACAAGGAATGCAATGTGTAATCAATAATTTCAAGTTAAAAATAGAGGATTTTTGAAACAAGATTATAATAGTAAATTACAAAATTAAACAAAGATTAATGTAGTTGATTAAAGGCGTAACCTAGCTAGACATCCATCAAAAACCGGTTTGATTCATCCTAGATTAACATGAGTGATTAAGTCTTAATGTAGCAATGCTAATTGAGTTTAATTACAACCGAAATCTCTAATTGTGACTAATTATTCCTATTGAGTTATCACTCAGGATTCAATTAACCACATACAATCACTAATCTTGTAATCACAAAGACTAAGCAATTAATGATTAATCTAAAAACTGAACATCAATTAGCATAACACAGCTTTTATGAATTCTAACCACAGATTAAATATTGATCAATCTAAATTCTATTTCTTACTTCAATATCCATATAAATCACAAAGATTTCCATGAATTCATACAAAGATTAAAGCAAGGCAGAAATTCAAAGAAGAAGAAATTGCATTAAGTTTAATCCAATTAAGAACATAATCTCAAAATCAAAACCGAATTTAATCAAGAGTCTAACTTGGTTACAAGGATTCTACTCCTCCATGGTCATGAAATCCAAGCTCCAATGGAGAAGTGCAGTCATAAATCAAAGAGCTCCAAACTTTTCAAGAGAGAAAACAAAAGCTGCCTAGTGTAGAATTGATAACTCATCTGCCTCTTTTCTCTGCTTATAACTTCTTAACTTTCATGCACACCTAATTCACCTCTAACCTAGTTTAAACCTCTAGACCTCAGCTTCAAATGGGCTCCGGTTTGGGCCTAATTAGGCCTGAATTGAGGAAGTTAAGCCCATTTAAGTCCATATAGGTCTCTGGACTAATCAACTATTTTCGACAGGCAATACGACCATCTTAACTTCATAATTTGTTGAACCGGCCTTCATAACAATTGAAGCCTGCGCCTTAGCTTTCCAATGGGATTGGTTACAAGTCCATACGACATGTATAACACAAGTTATGGTCCAAACACTGCATACGGGTCAGGATCCAATGGGAGTGTGAGAATTACTTAAAGATGATGCACATGTAAGAACTAGAGGGTCACTGTGTTCAACACCCCCATTTCCAAGCTGTCTCATAACATCAAACACTGCACTGCACTATGTAATCGGAAATAACTTGAACAAAAGATGAAAAATTAAAACAATAATTTCCCAGGTGACTCACCAACAGTCTGGTAAGATTCCAATCACAACTCACAAATAGCCCTAAAATGGCTAAATTCCAAAATTTAAATTCAAGTAAAGATTAAATAGTTCTTGAACTATGCATGACATTGAACCATTATACAAAGGTGTCTGGGACCTCAATCAAAATAAATCAGGCTTAAAATAAAATCCTTGAAAACAGGAACAAGGAAACCTCATTTCACTACATGGAAAACCCATATTTTTCTCTAAAAAAAATTAGTCAGGAAGGGAAATTAAAATGCCTAAATTGATTACTATCACAACATCGAAAACCAATGAGAAATCACAAGCAAAGAATAAAACATTCAAGGCAGTGAATAAATTACAAATAGAGGCCAGATAGCAAAATCCAACAACGCTTTAAACCGAAAAAGAAAAACGAAAAACAAAATCACAAGGACAAAGAAGAAGAGGAACGAACTATTTTGATCAGATCTCCGAGCAAAAGCGGTAGAGAAACCTAGAAGGTTCAGGTGCTATGAGTTCAATTGCCGACCAGAAAACACCTTACACCGCCCGGTAGGAAGGTCCAAGAAAATGGAAGGGATAGAGCTAGGTAAATGCGAAAGGAGGAAGGGGGAGCCGGAAATAACCTAAGAAAAATTCCAACGGTATTATTTACCATAGGGATTTTCGTGGGAATTAACTAAAAAATTTAAAAAAATTTAAAAAAAATGAGAAAAATAATTCTAACGATAATTCCAATGGAAAACTTTAATGGTAATGTAATTCCATTAGAATTACTGTTAGAATTTATTAAAATTCTAACAGAACAAAATACCGTTGGAAGTGTAAGAAAATTCCAACGGTATTTCATTCCGTTGGAAAATAACATTTTTCTTGTAGTGAAATCATTTTCTTTGCTGCACATAATTTCTTAAAATCACAGTTAAACAAAAGATGTCCAGTATTTCCACAATAAAAGCATGTTTTCCTTGAAGAAGAGTGAGAAGCCAAGGCTTTAACAAAGAAGTTTCTGTGAGAAGCTGGTTCTTTCACAAAGAAGTTTCTAGATAACTTTGCTGGATGCAGTTCATTATAACCTAAACCTACTTTGTCATTTCCAACTCTTTGTCTCCCTAGCAAAGCATTCAAGTTTCCATGCCCTTGAACAAATTTTGCTAGATACTTTGACAGCTCACTTACTTTCTTTTTCAAATCATTGTTTTCTTTAAGAATAAAAGGAGTGAGAAGCTGGTTTTTCTTAAGAGAGTCATTTTTAGTTTGTAAAACTTTGAGCTAGTTTAGAACTCTCTTTCTTGAAGAAATCAATTTCCTTAATTTGCTCTTTGGCTATTTTCTTATGAGCTTCTGTCTTTGCAAGCCTCTTTTCATAGTCAAAAGCTAGATCTTCAAAAGCTTGATTTAGCTCTTCATGAGAAGGAGGAGAATCTAGCTCGATTTCAGAATCATTTACCTCTTTGTTGCTTTCTGTGTTTGCCATGAAACAAAAGTTTGCCAAGTTCTCTTCATCGGAGTCATCACTATTTGAAGTTGAATCAACATCACTCCATGAAGCAATCATAGCCTTCTTTTTATCTCTTCTATATTCTTCTTTTTGAGGTTGGGTCAATCCGGCTTGATGTGTCCAAGCTTCTTGCATTCATAGCTGATGACTGGTTGTTTGTTGCTTTTGCCTTTGTTGTTTCTAGGTGGAAATTTCTTTCTGTCATTATGCCTTTTTCATTTGGGGAAGAAATTTTCTTGACACTAGAGCTACATCTTCATCACTAGAAGTTGGTTCTTTTGAAGTAGAACTAGTTTCTTGAGCAGTGCTGGTTAGGGCCAGACTCTTTTTCTTATGATCTTCTAGACGATTTTTCTTTTCAAATAACATCATTCGATGTGTCTCTAATTTCCCTCTCAGCTGGTCTACGGTCATTTCATTTGTTTCAACATATTGGAGAAGAATCGTGACCTTTGTTTCCCATTTTTCTGTCGAGCACCTAAGCAGTTTTTTGACTTGCTCCTTTTGAGTGTATTCTTTCCCAAAACTCTTGAGATCATTTATGATCCCAAGAAACCAAGAGAAGAGAGACTTTATATCTTCATCCTTTTTCATGTGGAACATTTCATATTGTGAACCAAAGATATCAATCTTGGCTTCCTTCACATGGCTTGTTCCTTCATGTATGGCTTTGAGTTGATCCCACATCTCTTTTGCTAAGTTGCATGAAGCGATGTGTTCATACTCTTTTGGAGAAACAGCACATACGATGTTGTATCTGGCTTTGGAATTTAAGGTGTACATGAGTTGATTTTTGACATTGAACTCGCTTTCTTCCTTTGGAACTTGTACTCCATCAACTAGTTTCATTGGCAGTGTCATTCCATTTCTCACAATGGCCTAGACCTTGTAGTCTATAGATTCCAGGCACATCTCCATTCTTTCTTTCCAATACTTATAGTTGTCACCATTGAAGTATGGTGGCTTGTGGGAAGAATGAGCTGAAATTTGTGTGTTCATGATACCTACAAAATTGAAACTTTTAAATCTTTAACTCAAGGTTGTTAGACCTATTAATAGAGCATCATGCTCTAATACCAATTGAGAGTGTAGGTATGCTCCTAGAGGGGGTGAATAGGAGATAAAATGAACAATAATGTGGAATTATAGATTAAAAAAAATTCTAGTATAACCAGTTTATGCTCAAAACTTGTTTCAAAGCCAGTTATACAATAACCTAGAAAATCTTAGCAGACGCTAAAGATTGAAACTTGAATTCAAGAACTGAGAACATAAACCAGATAACCACTCAGAATAATAGATTAGAAGATTTAGATTCTTGCAAATAAGAATATAACAATTTATCAAACAAGAATCATCAAGCTAATAAAGAAATAGAATTCACAACAAGCTTAACACGCACAAAACATCAAAGCTAGTTATCCAGCAATAGACCATATAATAGCAGAATATTATAGAGAGGATGGTAGAGAGATTGTGCCCAAAAATTTTATAGTGGTTCGGCCAATAACAGAGCCTACGTCCACTCTCCCAAGGTTAGAATTCAACTATCAACAAGGCTATTTGTCTAAGTTTCTCCAAGCATCGTTATAGCACTAGTTTTACAACGAGCTTTACCAGAAAACTCTCTCTCTAGTTTCTTATAGAGCTCACTAGAAACTCTCTCCTTCTCTCAAACAAAGACGGAAGTTACTCCTCATATTTCCCAATGAAATATGTTACAAATTTCCAAAAGAATATGGCACCCACAACTTTACAACTCTCTCAAAGAATTAACACATAAGAAGTTTAGAGTTTGTAGAAGAGATAGGCAACTAGTTTCTGACACAGAGCTTTTTTTTTCAAGTGATTTAATATATTCTCTTCTCTTGTTTTCCAGATCATGGGTCTTCGAATTTATAATAGAAGGTTGAAGATGACCGTTGCCAATGGACTGGGCTTCTACCTACTTGATTTAAGGTCTTAATGACTTGATTTGAGATCATATCTCTAATTGAGAAATAATATCATCTTTTCAAATAATGTATAGTAGTATTTAGAAGAATTGAGAGAGTGCTTCTAATCTATGCATTTTTCTTATGCCTTGAACTAATTGAATATCACAAGCTATTTATAGGCTAGGCTAAGGACCTTATCATATAACTATTTGTAACAATTTCCTTCCATCAAGGAGATGGACTCTTTTCAATTACTTCAAGGTAACTAACTTTTCTCACAACTAACTAACTACTAGAGTCAAGGGATAGTGGGCAACTAAATAAATATCCACTAATTATCTGATAGATAAATATCTTTTATCAATTATCTAATAGATAAATATCTATTATTAGTGGACCACCTTAATCTCAAAAGAGACGTGGCTAACAGTGACACCTAACATACCTATTATGAGAAAAAAGTTACGCTTCAAACGATATCCAAATTCCAGAATGAACCAATAACGCAAAAGAAAATTAATTTGAAACACTTATCTAAGTACATTAATTTGAAGCACTTATCTAACTAATGTTATGGTGGTCAACATTCTTCACACTGCAAAAAAGAAGAATTATTATGAAGTGATTTAATAAAAAAAGTATATAAGATTTCCCACAAAGAAACTATTATTGCGAACCCTAAATTATTAGATTAATAAAATACAAAATTATAGAGGGAAATTAAATGAGTGCAATAGAAGCAAGGAAGAAATATTCCTAGGAACCCTAAGATACCAATTATAAGAAAAAATAACGCTTCCGACGATATCCAGATTTCAGAATAAACCAATGCTGAAAGAGGGAAATTACAAACAACAACCTAGTGAGCCCATGAGCTCGGTCCAATGATAAAGAAAATAAACCGTGTTATGCAATTAATGCAATGCAGAGAACTGCAATACTGCACCAAAAGGAGCGGAAAGGAACGGAAGACACGCAATAGGGCACAAGGTAAAATATTAAGAGAAGAAAGTCAAGCATAGAGAATAGAAGAGACAGATTCGGGAAAAGCAATGAAGCAGATCAACGGTCCAAAACAAATAAAGCAGAAATAAGAATAGAAAAGCAATGTGTAACAGAGAGAGATAAAACGTACTCAATGGATGGAGCGAGTATAGATGCGAGGATGGTCTCACTCGTAAGGAGATGTCTCTCCTTTATATGTGTAGAGAGAGATTTTGTGCTTATTAGTTTGAAGAGTTTAATCACTACAATATACATTATTTATCAAAAAAAAAAAACAATTCGGTAAAAATTATACAAATAATGTAGGAACTAAAAGAGGCCTGTGCTTCGCACGGGCTCACAGCTAGTTTTGACTTAAATACTTTGTATTTGTTTGACAATTAGTATCAACTAGTTTTACCTCTTACATGTTTATGGGCTAATTATTAGAGCTGTCAAACGGGCCAGCCCGCCCCGCCCCGCCTCAACCCGCCACCCAAATGGGGCGGGGTGGGCTGGCCCGCCATTTGGGCGGGCTGAGAAAACCTCAACCCAACCCAACCCACTGTGGGTTGTGGGTTAGGCGGGCTAGCCCGCCAAAAAAAATAAATAAATTAGTGACTAATAACAATTTAAATCAATGTTAAACACCAAATCAATGATAAATAATTTTGCATCACGTAATTCAAATTATTTAAGAGGACCAAAATTAATTAAATAGTCTAACAAAGTAATAAACAATCATTAAAAAATAAGTCCAAGAAGATTAATACCAATATAATTTTTATAATAAAGATTAGAAATTAAAAAAAAAAAAAAATTGACTGGCGGGCCAGCCCGCCCTGCCACCAACCCACAACCCAAACGGGGCAGGCTCAGAAACCCGCTTCCAAACGGGCCAGCAAAACCTTAACCCAACCCAACCCTTTTACATGGCGGGGCGGGCCAACCCAACGGGTCCAACCCATTTTGACACCTCTACTTTTAGTGATGATGTCATCCTATGCAACAAGTGATGATATCATCTGACACGTTATGATAGCCATTCATAGCCCCCTTTTGTGCAGTGAGATTACTTTATCAAATACGAGATTTAAGCAGAGAAGATTGAAGAAAGGAACAGTTAAATGAGCTTAGTCAATTTGTTGTTTCATGCTTGATTGGCTCGTATATGTTGTTTCTTTANCCAACCCAACCCTTTTGCATGGCGGGGCGGGCCAACCCAATGGGCCCAACCCATTTTGACACCTCTACTAATTATGAAAGAAATAAGAAGAGTGGGCTGATTCTATTTCAGGGCTTATACCCAAAATTAATAGTTAATATATGCCCAGCGTAAAATTCACTTGTCTATGTTTGAATAAGTAGAGCTGTCAAGACGGGCCGGCCCGCCCCGACCCGCCTCAACCCGCCTCCAAACAGGGTGGGGCGGGCTGAGAAAACCTCAACCCAACCCAACCCACTATGGGTTGTGGGTTAGGCGGGCCAGCCCGCCAAAAATTAAAAAAAAAAAAAACAGCCAATCAATAATAATAATAGTCCAAATCAATGATAAACATAAAATCAATGACAAATAATTTTCCATTACATAATTCAAATCATCCAAGAGAGAACCAAAACTAATTAAATACTCTAACAAAGTAACAATTAACAAACAATCAATCAATTATCATCCAACAAGTTACAAGTCTAAGAAGACCAATACCAACAACATCCAACATGACAACATAATCTTTAAAACAAATTATACAAGGTTTTTCAAAATTCATCAACCATCACATCATTCAAATCATCATCTTCTTCTCCTTTTCCTTCATCTTCATTAATCTCTAAAACAACATTTGATCCGTCTTGTGACAAAGTTGTTTTAAAATTTGCACAATCTTCATTATCTACATATACAATACACAAAGATAAGAGTAGTTAAAAATTAAAATCATAATAAACCAATCCCACAACTAAATAAATAACATAGTGCAAATAATTTGTTAATAAAATTACCATTAACATAACCATGCAACCAATTGCGAGTGCAAATAAGAGCTTGCACTTTTTCAGGAAGGGTGCAAGTTCTATACTTAGTAAGCACACGAGCACCAATAGAAAATGTTGATTCTGATACAACAGTAGTTATAGGGATAGCCAAAACATCACATGCCATTAGTGCAAGAGTTGGATACCGATGCCTATGATTCTTCCAATAGTCCAATACATCCAAATCTTCATAATACCCAAACTCAAGCTTTGGCTCCTCCAAATAAAGATCCAATTGAGATTTTCCAGCATTTGTAATAGTTTGGCTTTCATATGCCTTAATTTCCTACATTAATTAAAGCATGTTATCACAAAAAAAGT
>QAOA01004544.1:39075-212003 GCA_003255065.1 Cercis canadensis
TTCAGTATCTGGTTATTGGTTTGGTCTCAAATAAAAAAGCTAGGTGTTATTTTTTTTTTCTTTTTTGTTCAGAAAAGTATCTACAGGTACGGATTGGGGAATGCAATAGAAAGGAAAAAATAATGTCTAATTTATGCTTCGTTAAAATTGTCATGCAAACCATGAGAAAAATTAGCTTGAAAAAGCTGCACATAGAATTTTCATAGAAGTTGGTCTTTTGGGGAAAAATCATGAGTGGCGGGGAAGGTCCCTGTTGACTCATTTGTGCCCAAAATGACTTGCAGAGCCATGGAAGCACAGGTATAGGATGTATAGATTGTCACCTGAAATTATGTTGCTGAAGCCAGTATATGAGGCCCATTATGATGACTCCTTTTTGTAACTATAAATCTGGAGGATTATCAACCTTAGTATTCTTTTCCTCTTCTTGTTATTTGCTTATTTGATTTGCAAGGCAGTTGCATGATACCCACCTGATTGATGTATTACTGTCTGGTTTAAGTTGTTGGTTTTATTGCCTCTATGAATGATATCTTTTTTGCTTTGTGTTATTAGTGCTTTAATCAGATATTAGCAAACAATTTCCCGGTATCTTATTATCTTGTATATATGTATTTTGGTCTCTTCAAATAATTACTTTTTCTCATTCTGGTTTTAATCTTTGTTACATCCAAAATTTCCTCTAAATTATATCTCGTAGCTTTATCTTTTTTCAGACTTTCAAACCAATTTGATAAATTTGAACTATCATTTGGTTTTCTCATCTTAAGAGAACAAAAAATTGAACAATTTGTTCACATATTTGTCTTGTTCCTTTTTTTTCTCTCCCTCTTTTGGCACAATGCTTATCAACTGTATCTCAGTTTAATATTTTCTTATGTTACTATCATTGCTTTTCCCATGGAGCTTGCTGCTTGTGCCACTTGATCTGATAACTTTATAATCAAATTGCTTTACTTTTTCATTTCTAGTTTGTTTGAATTAAATGACAAAAATGTAGTACTTCCAAAGGAATGATATACATGATTTTTTTACCTTCATATCTCCAAGAGTGAAATTGTGAAAATTGTCTGAAATAATTGTTATCGAGTGTTGAACCTGTTTTCTTGACTACAGTTAGGATTGTTCTGAAAGTGCTGAAATATGACTCTACTAAGTAAGAAGGGACTGATTCAAGGCTCATCGTGTCTTTTTTCTTTAGTATTTCCCACTTCAACTTTGTCTTATTTTGTATCTTTGATATTGAAGGGCGTCTTATGGTTTGAATTATTAGATGGCCTCCTAACCCAGTAAAGTTGAATTTGTGGCAGCTACACCAGTTACCAAAGACTTGTGGGAAAATTCGATTCTGAACAGTGAAACCCCAGTCCTTGTGGAATTCTATGCCAGTTGGTGTGGCCCGTGCAGGATGGTACACCGGGTAATTGATGAGATTGCAACAGAGTATGCTGGGAAGCTTAAATGCTTTGTACTCAACACAGACAATGATTTGCAAATTGCTGAAGACTACGAAATTAAGGCTGTACCAGTGGTTTTATTGTTTAAAAATGGCCAGAAATGTGACACCGTAATTGGTACCATGCCAAAGGAGTTTTATGTAGCTGCCATTGAGAGGGTGCTCAAGTCCTAGACATAGTTCTAGGGAGACAACTTCCCACTCCCAGTGAAGTTGAAAATTATTTCCCCATGCGCGTCTTGTGAATTTTTGCCTTGAATTTTCTGTAGGGTTATCAAATTACCTGACATTATTGAGTTTTCGTACATATTTTAGTGGCACACTTTCTTCCATAATAGGTGTGAGACTGATGAAGTAGTGATCCACCTTCCATCAATAACTTTTTTATTCTTGGAAGAAATCTTTTTAGGTACAATGACTTCCGCACTTGTTCTTTTGATTTGTAATTTGAACAGCATTTGTTTTTCCAATACTTGATACTGTTCTACAACTGCAATGCTACTTCATATTTTCTTCTTTTTATATTAGATCATACTTATTTTCTGTTTAATCAAAACCTGAACGTTGTGGTTTAGGGGATAACGTACAGGGAATCATATTTTTTTTTCGTAAACGTTTATTCTGAAATCAAATTCAGCTGTTAGCTTTGAGTAAGTATCATAAATAGATGAATAGATAAACAAAAAAGATATATCAATTTTAGAAAATATATGTTTTTCTCTTTAATTTATAATGTGTTCACTTATGTACCCCTGAAGAATATGTAGCTTTTATTTATTTTCTTCTTTCATTAAACCAAAAAATAAAAAAGTGTTTTTTTTTTAATTTTTAATATTACTTATTAATTATATAAGGCACATTCTAATTTACCCATTATTCTCTATTATTATAAAGAAAATCCTCAAGTTAGTTTCTTAATGTTTCAAAAATGATAACTATGTTAATTCATTTATTTTATTTTCTTACAATAATAACTGTTTCTTATATTATACATTTTGCATGAAAAATAATTTTAGAAAATTGAGAGTAATTCTATTGCATTAGTTAAACTCACACTGTCAAACTCTACATAATTTTAACTTAAACTGAATTTATTTAATTTTTTTTTAAATGGTTCAAATTTTGTCAACTCAAATATTGTAATATTGCATGAGAGTTATTGGTATGTGTTAAAACATTTATAAATAAAAAAAAAATTGGCAAAAAAAAACTCAAACAATTTGTGGTGAAGTTATTCTTCGAATTTTTTTGATATGAAGTTATTCTTACAATTTACGAATAGGAAATCTGAAATCATAGTGAAAGTAAAAGTAAAAGTAAAAATAAAAAAATAAATAAACAAATGCTAGTGATAGGAGTCGGTGAAGTGGAACTGCCTCACGCTTCGATACACGGATCAGACTCTCTCTCTCTCTCTCTTTCTGTAGACTGACCGTAAAGTCTTGTAAAATTTGGCAATCATCCTAAACTAAAAATTTCTTTTCTCACAAAAACCCACGCCATACCCTATTATACTCTTTGCCGTAATCTTGTTCCTTCTTCCCCAGGTTTGCTCTCTCTCTCTCCCTCTCTAACTGTTTCCTTATTTATTATGCAATTTTTGATCATCCACGCATTTCTTCGAGAATCATCTTCGGGATTGATTGATCATTCTTTGGCTTCTTCTTCCTCAGGATCTGAGTTTCCATGGCATAGTTGACAGGCCTGCCTGCTTCAGCTTTGGACTCGATATTAGCTACCCTTCCTCTTGTTCAGACTAATTAAGCTGCTTCTTTATCACTTGAGGGTTGCTTAATTGCCCCGGAACGCATCGAAGATTGTCGAATTACCTTCACTAACCATTGGTACTTATTTCATTAATCTTCTGCCTTGTTAGCGTTAGTTTTTAGGTTTTCCTTTTTTACTCTTTCTTCTGGAAGACTGTAATCTACCCCTTGAGAATATAGTTTTTTAGCAAAAGCTGTCCGAGCAAAGCTGAAAATTTTGATCCGATTTGGTTCTAATCAAAGTAATTTCTGTTAAATAACATGTAAAGATAAACAATTTGGAGGTAATTTCAATAACTCTGTCTGGGACAGCACCAAGTGATAATATATCATTATAGTTTTATGGATGTAATTAGGATCCCATATTTTCTTTATCATTGATCAATATGGGATAAATGCAAGGTCTGGACTGTTGAGAATCATAAGGGAGAATAAAGTTGAGAAATCAATGTATGCTTTGAGTATCTTGTCAACTACAATCTATTAAGTAGATCAACTGCGTCAGCTTTCGTGGTACCCAGGCACCTCTGCTCTCTGATCAAGTGTTTTTCAATTTTCATTACTGCATTGGTTTGCCTTTGGTGATAGTTCCTATTTCTGGAATTCTGAGACTCTTGACTTGATAGTTTACTCGATTCTGTGCAGGAACTTCTGATTTTCTACTGAAATGATGAATACACCAAATAAATCAACATCCACAGTATCTTCAGACTCCTTGGAACAGAAGGGGAAAAATATGACCGAGCCGAATGCAAACATGCTTCAATCACCATTAAACCAACAACTTCGTAGTTCCTCCGATGGTCCAGTGGCTATCCTTTGGGATATTGAAAACTGTCCTGTTCCAAGTGATGTCCGCCCTGAAGATGTAGCTGGTAATATAAGAATGGCTTTGCGGGTGCATCCAGTAATTAAAGGAGCAGTTATGATGTTTTCTGCTTATGGGGATTTCAATGCCTTCCCCAGGCGGCTAAGGGAGGGCTGTCAAAGAACTGGTGTCAAACTCATTGATGTTCCCAATGGGAGAAAGGATGCTGCTGACAAAGCCATCTTGGTTGACATGTTCTTGTTTGCCCTTGACAACCGTCCCCCTTCTTCTATTATGCTGATATCTGGAGATGTTGATTTTGCCCCAGCACTTCACATTCTCGGTCAAAGGGGATACACTGTAATTCTCGTCATCCCTTCTGGAGTAGGCGTTTCATCTGCCCTTAGCAATGCTGGCAAATTTGTCTGGGACTGGCCTAGTGTGGCTCGTGGTGAAGGTTTTGTTCCCCCGTCAAAGGCTTTAGTGCCACCTCGTATGGGTCCAAATGAAATTGCTGGATATCTTATGGGGTTCCATATCAATGACAACCCAGATGGACAAAATGAAGAAGAAGCAATAGTTTATAGAGGGATCTCACAGAGCTATTATAACTCCAGGGATTTCTCAGTAGTATCACAATCTCTTTCTGAATTCAACAATGGTACCTCTAATGTATCTAGTTTTCCAACAACTTTTAGGTCACACAGCCTTCCATCTGGATTGACCGAGGTTTCAGGAGGACCTATGTCATCGAGTGACCAAAATGAATGCCCATTGTGGGTACAGCCTGGGGATTTAAATGGTCTTAAAGGCCAGCTGGTCAGGTTACTTGAACTTTCTGGAGGATGCCTACCTCTGACCCAAGTTCCAGCGGAGTACCAGAAACTTTTTGGAAGGCCTCTTTATCTATCTGAATACGGGGCGTTCAAACTCGTGAATCTTTTCAAGAAGATGGGTGACACCATGGCTGTAGAAGGGAAAGGGCATCGAAAATTTGTATATCTTCGAAACTGGAAAGCAGGCCCAAGTGCCCCCCCTTTGGCCCTGGCAAGAAAAGAGAAGAAAGGAAAGGGGGTTCAGGATGAGAATGTGGATGTTGTCAATGGTGGTTGCTCTTCGGATGAGTTCTCAGATGAGGAAAGAGTAGTCATAGAAGAGCATGATGAGCAAAGTAGCATAGGAAAGGGTCATCAGGGAAGAGCAGCCAGATGTGAAATTGATGACGTTGAGCAGTTCAAGCACGAGCTGCAAGAGATTCTAGTCAGCTATTCTTGTCGAATATTTTTAGGTTGTTTTGAGGCAATATACCAGCAGCGGTACAAGAAACCACTGGAATACCAGAGATTTGGTGTGGACAAGTTGGAGGATTTAATTGAGAAAGTGAGAGATGTGGTAGTATTGCATGAAGAACCAGGAAGCAAGAGGAAGTTCCTAACTGCTGTTGGTGGGTAGAAAACTTAGGTAGGCGACTACTATTTCTTTCAAGAATGTGTGTTTAACTTCAAAGTATTCTTGATGAGTGATCAGGATATGCTTGTTTCTCTAGCAGCCTCCTCCTTTTCATTTTTTTTTCTCTCTCGTCTTGTGAAGATGATATGCAGGGCGCATGTGTATTTTTTTTCGTCACTGTGTCCTGCATGGATTTGAATCTGTTTTAAAATTTCCTTTGTACCCATTCCCAACCTCTGTAACTAATCAACTACTTATAGGAGTAGGAGACATGCTTGTAAAGTGACTTTGTGCTATTTTGTATTTCATCAATATACAATATAAATATTGAGCAAAGTTCTATTTGTTTTTGTATGTATTCAATGAGGCAATAATTTCGTTTAATCTCTTTTGTCCTTACCATCAGTTTACAATTACTCAAAGCAGTGACCTTGTAACAAGAGAAAGGCTTTACACATGCGAGCGCCGGGCACATGTATACATGCGCGAGGTGCCGCCTCTTTAATTTTATGACAGATGAACCCCAGAAAAGAAAGTCGCATGCCTAAACTTGAATCACTTTTTAATGATAGTATAACTGAATATTACTCATGTTTCCTTAGTTTAGCTTCTTGCAAGTACATGCCGATGTGGATGATTGAAGCAAAATCACTATATGTCTCATCTCATCCAAAATTGTAACATATGGACACTTTACAATTCTTCCTACTTCTAAAAAAAGGGACAAATTTTTTAAGGTCAGTATAGGAGAAATTCCAGTTATTTTGCTGCAGCTGATGAACATTGATTGTCTCAGACTGAGAATATATTTGGAGGGGATTGTGGGGAGCCCGTCTCGAGTAAAAAGCTTCTGCTGCAATATGACCGAGATGTACTTGAAGAAGAAGCAAGATATCTTCCGTCCCCACTGTGAAAAATTGCCTCATTTCTGCGTATTTTTCCCTTGCTTCTTCTGCCTCTCTGCTGATTTCCTTCATATTCTTCGTTTTCTACAGCTTCTATAAACCCACTGTGCATGGGTTCTGAGGTCTCGTACAGAAGCCTAAGGACCTGTTTTATTGAAGGCCTTTCCCTGCCTTCTCTCTGTGTGCACCATCCTACTATGGATACCACCGTTTGGAGCTGATCCAAGTCAAAAGACTCCCTGACATTGGGATCCACTAGCTCCATCAACCTTGTTTCTGATTCCATGTAAGGTTGGGCCCATTCTACCAAGTTCTTATTATCTTGAATTGCTCTTCTTCCCGTCACAATTTCCAATAATAGCACACCAAAACTGTATATGTCGCTCTTCTCAGTGAGCTCTTGAGTAACTACATATTCAGGATCCATATAACCTGAATTGCATTTAACATCCCGATTTCATCAATGTTATTGAGAAATCCTGCTGAACCAGACGTCTTCCGTAAAAAGAAACAAAACAAAAAGACAAGAACAGAATTTTTATACCTGGAGTACCGCGGATATCAGTATTTACCGGTTCAAAACAGATAGAGCCATCTTTTGATGCATGTGCAAGACCAAAATCAGCTACCTGCAAAATGAAGCAATAGAGGAAAAAATAATTTTTAGAATCGCATTATTCACATATAACATCTGATCAAATTTGCAATGCAACAGTTATTCAACCTTTGCAACAAAATTCTCATCAAGTAAAATATTGCTAGACTTAATGTCTCTGTGGCACAGAGGAGGATCACAATAGAAATGAAGGTACTCCTGCATGTGAAACAGAAAATGAGAATGAGGGGGGGAAACCCCAAAATACAAACAAAAAGAAAATGAATAAAAAGAAGTAGACAATTCTGATAATGTCTGAAACCAAACCAATCAATCAAACTCGAGAAATTACCAGTGCATTAGCCACGTCAATGGCAATTTGGATTCTAGTTCGCCAACTTAGAGGTGTTTTACCAGGGGCTGTACACACATGAGATCAAATTCAATAAAATGAATGACAGAACATTAAGGGCTTAATAATAGACACAAGAAGCTATTCCATTGATCTGTGTTTCTCAATAACTTTAAATCATAATTTGATGCATAGTGTAAATTATTGTGATTATTGTGTGGTATTGCTGAAGCAAAACATGCTTCCAAGGAAAGATCCACATGAACATGCATACATTCACATCAGGGAGGGGGGCAGTTCCCTTTGTAACCAAATCAAATATACACTACTGGACAGTATATAGATATTGAGAGGCATACAATGAAGATGATCTTTCAAGCTTCCATTATCCATGTACTCATACATCAGAAACCTGCCATGAGAAATGCAGAAGAATTGATTTGCTGGTATATGACGACAAAGCACAAATGTATGGACTCACAGAAAGATACCTCTCATGTTTTTTAATGCAAAAACCTCTTAGAGAGACAAGATGCCGATGATGCAGCCGAGCAAGAAGCTCGATTTCTCTGCAGAACTCTTCCTCCCCCTGCTCGGACACTTTGTTCATCCGCTTCACTGCTGCCACTAGTCCATCACTAAAATGAGCTTTGTACACTGTTCCAAATCCTCCTTGTCCAATTATGGTGCTGAAATTCTCTGTTGCCTTCTTTATTTCCCTGTAGTTAAATTTCCGGAACGTAGATGACAGACCTGCATAAAACCCCCCTAATGGTAAACCTAGAAGGAAAGGAGGAAAAAAAAATACAAAAAGCTGTTTGCATACACTACTGATAAGAAAGAAACTAAGCAGAATTATAACCATACCTTCCTGAAATTTCCATGTTGCACTAGGAGGTAAGCCTTTTGAAGAGGCTTTACCTAAATTATCAGGCCCCTCTAGCTCTCTGCTTTTCTGACGTATTAGAACTATCAATACTGTGAGCAACACAACAGCCACAGCTGTGACGGCAATACCAATACCTGGAATTAATGTCAAGTGGTATGAACGGTGGGATCCCTTGAGGGGCACACCTAACAACAATTGACTAGGGCTATCAGCAACCAGTGGACTTGGAGAGGCCTCCGGAGTTGGCAAAGATGGGGATGGCTCTGAAGCTATTACAGTTGAACACGATCAGTCAAGTTTTACTCAATTCATAACAGGACACAGACTTCATTGCATGTGTTATAAGAATATTCAGCTGGGTAGGGAAAAAGAATGATCGGTCATCTGGCACACATTATTGGATGAAACTAGTATTTATCCAGTCAGTCCCATGTAAAATTCAGCTCTGGAAAGAACTTTGATTGCCTATTTTTACAAAAACAAGAACCTTGACATACACATACATATAGCTTGAGGTTTCGCAACTGTGCTTATTTTAGTGGCATCCTGGCAGGCAATGATGAAGGGAACAATGTATAACAACTGAAGTACACAACTTACCAAATTTTATCAACTTCACATTTTACTTCAGAAAGACAATAAAAAATATGTCTTATGCAGATAATTTGGCCATGCTTTAGCATAAACACATGGACATGGTCAAACACAGATAGAGAGAACTAGCATCACAAGAATTTTCTTGCCAAAGCTTAACTTACCAGGAGGCACAAGAAGTCCTTGAACTCCAAAGAAACAGCTTGCGATGTCAACAGTAGATCTTGCATCGACTTGGCTTGCCAGTGCAGCAAAGGTTGCATCACGACATGTACTCAGTGTGATATTATCTACTTCAATTCCTATTGCATGATGTAGGTAACCAATGCCAGCATTTAAGCACTTCTTGCATTTGCTTTCCTCTACAAGTGGAGCTTTGCAATTTCCCATGACCTCCATAAATCTGGGAGACTGCAGCATCTGCGTGACAGTATTTCGACCCTTACACTCATAATTGATGGGAATTTTTGTCCCAAAACCACAAAAAACTGTTGCATTTCGTGGAACTCCATACAGCTGCAACGTCTCAGATATGGTCTGGAGGCAGATATCAGAAGCATTTGGAGCGACCCCCAGGTTGCTTGTTGCATTTGCATAACGAGCAACAGAAACTGCAATATTAGCGTTAATGTAGCGGCAACATTTCCCTCTGTCACCTTGGTTAGAGCATATAGACGATGCCAGTGTAAAGTTTGAACCACTAAAATCCAAAGGGCAATCTGCAAATGCAGCAGAATTATCAGAGATCGCTAAGTCTCATTTTATAATCCATCATCATTCACCGGTAATAACTAACTCTTCCCACCAGTGCATGGAAAAGTTTGACCAATAATGTTAAACATGATGACCTTAATAAGATGCTACTTCTTGGACCACATTTAGAATGGTAGAGATCTATGCCCCCAAGAAAAATTTCAAGCCTTGGTGCTTGCCATTCTTGCCGTATTAGTGCTGAACACAACTTTTTTTACTTTTAATTTTTCGTTTTATAAAAATAGGTCGCAGATGAGGTTTTTGGCCCATACTTAAGTCATAGTTTCCAGTGAATAAATCTTATATATGGAAAAATATTGTGTAAAAGACCACCTAACTTAATGAAATGACTTGGCTACTGAATAGGAGTTCAGTCACAGCTCTTAATCTAATGTTCGCAATCATACATATTACTTGAGAAAACCATATATTAGAAAATTACCAACCACATGTGGGGAGGAACATAAATGAGAATATGGTAACATAAAAGACTGAAAATAACATGACTTTATAAATTCTATTTCACTTTAGAACATATTATATTAAGGCGTAAAAAGCTCTTGAATTTACATATTATCCTTCGCAAAACAATATTAAGAGAGTAGGACATTCCATATATTCATCAAAATACTTAGATTAGATAATACCGTATTTACCAATATAAAGCACATCAGGGAAGATACACAGGGCTTTTCAGCGGTTATATCTACTCACTGATATTAGATTAAATGTGGGACAAATGTCAATACCGTTCAGGTACTAACCCACGGTCCACAAATTTCACAGTTGGACTTGAGTAAAAGCTGTTATTTTCTAGGCATGTACATTTGAGTGTAGTGCAATTTCGATTTTTATCTCATCATTCTTGTCTCAAGGGTTTCAATCTTCAAACTCTCGTTATGTTTGCAAATGACTTAGCATACTTCTCAGACCTGCCTTCAGGCAAAGCTTTACAAATGACTCTAAGTTCAGACTATGATTAGGTCATCAGCATAAAGGGGTAAGCAATCATAACTACTAGAAATGTGCAAATGCAGCAAAAATATCAAATAGAGAAGAACCGCTGAAATAGGCCATAGGAAAGGCCGTAAAAATTGGTTTTTGATAATGGGAATAGAGAAGAACCAAGCAATAAATGCATTATTTTCTCTACTCCCCAAAAAAAGCTCAAGCCTAGAGGATGATAAAGCATAGCTAAGAAAGGAAAGAAGTATTCAATGAACTAACCGGCCATCATTAGAGGAAGCTGCATTCCGAGAAATGCCAACAAGCCAAAGGAGACAACCCCGCACACCATAGTCGAGTTGAAGCAGAAGAAGCTCAGCACAGAAAGAAAGAGAAAAAAGGAAAGGGCTTGAAGGCACAGTACGAACGACCATGTATTGGTAATGGTATATTAGCCCATTATAGGGAACACAATAATAAGTGAGACAGTAGCAAGGGTGAGTGCGACTGTGCCTGTGCGTGCGAGAGAGAGTGATTTAGACTATAGAGCCTCGAGGGTTTTCTTCCACTCCGAAATCTGAATAAGCCACTTGGGTCCTCGTATACTGTAATTAATTTCTAAATAAATGTGTACCGATGAAGGAAAGGGGTGGACCCGGAATCAATCACATTGTGCCTTCTCTTCTAGTTGTGGGCTTCATGCCTTCAACTTCACCAGCTTCAGATTCCAGAGAAGGGGCCAAGTAAGAAGCGACACCCTTTTTGTGATGTCATGTTATGTGATCTTATTGTATTATTTCACTCAATAGTATGTCTTCAACTACATAAATGTGTGATAAAGGACGATTAATTCATATAAAATAAAACACTGACATGGATAAAACATAAAAATTGAAGCTTTATCAGCTCGCATTGCACTCTTCTTTCTTAATTCTAAAACTTTTGAGACTTAACAGTCAAATAGTTTTGTTAATGAAGCCATTAACTTTAATGAATGATTGAGCTTATGTTTTTCTAATATTTTAAATTTGGGTAAGCTTTGCCAAAACAGGTTGTCACAGGCTCAACAACTCAGAGGTTTAGAAGTCCCACCACCTACTAAGACTATGAACTTGGCAGAATGTGAGGTTCTGTGGGACCTATGCATGTTATGTTGTGTTAACTTGAGCATGTATGTTAGGCCACTGGTTTCTTTTTTGGTGATGGATGCTGCTCGGTATTTTGGATCCTTATGGTTTATGTACTAATTAAATGTTCAAGTATCTTATAGAATCTTAACAAATTTTACGACCAAAAAAACAAAGAATCTTAACAAATTGTAATATTGATTAATGTGCCCGGTAAGATTGTTTAGGGAAAAGAAAATGCCAACAAGATCTGATCAACATAATTTAGATAAAATCAGATAAAAAAAAATAGATATAATATGTTTTTTTTTTTTTTGCTGAAATAAATATAATATATGTTCAGATACCTGATTTATGTTTTCGCAAGATGAATGAAAATTGCAAACTCATCTCCAGGTCCAAGGCCATATTCAACGAGAGCCCAAAACTCAGCATGAGGTTTGGGAATCAGCCATTGAAAAAAAAAAGGACCATCAAGACAATGGACCAAATTAACATATCCTTTTTATTATGACTGGAATAAAAAAGAATCTCCTTTCATTTAAGACCCAAAACAAGATTTCTGCATAAAATGTAATATTTCATTTGCAAACACCACATTACAAAATTTTATTGTATGGCTGAAAATGAAATAGTAGCTTTCTCCTGCAAACAAGAAGTGAATCATTTTTAGAAAACAAAGGGCGGCAGGGATGACAACCGTATGCCAATTTTTATCTTTTGAGTCTTTTGACAAAGGGAAAAAACATGGTTACGTTACTCTTGATGTCATATAATAATTGAATAATGTTTTTTAATTGCTTATGGTTCTTTTTTTTTGGGAGGGGAGGGGGAAAGGGAGGCTTAGTTAGATTATTGATACTCACAACTATTTTTTAACGACAATTGACCCCAGGAATTGCTTTTATTAGCTACCTCCTAAATGGGATGGAACAAAGGAATTGGAGGCAAAAGACAAAATTTATGCATTAAAAAACTGAGCCATAGTCGCTTAGAGTGCACTAAAAACCTATTCTAAAACAAAAGAAGGTGCATTAGTATTCATTGGCATATCTCAGGAGCAAAAGTTCAACAATTAAAAGGTTAAAGCATTAAGCAAAAAAGGAAAAAAGACGAATTAAAAATAGGGAAACGTGTATGCACAAAATATAGAAGTGTGAAACAAATAAGGATTTATATTCTTACCATGCAAATATTTGAAGTATGATTTCCAACCCCACCATTATCCAGTGTTCTTTTCCAAAGAGAACCCAGAATTGCCGATGAAGGTAAGTTCAAATATTTACATTTGCATTCTGCTCATCCATCTCCTTCTTCCTACTTCCTCTGCTCTTTCATTGCAGAGACCTCACTCTTTTAGTCTTTATTCACCTGCAGAACTACCTTTTCATTACCACTTTGTTTACCACAATTCTTGTGTTTGGCTGTTCCATTGCTCTCAAGGTACTTCATTATCTATCAGAAGCTAATTCACTCTTATCTTTCTCTCTCTCTCATTTTAAATTAAACTCTCTGAGAAACACTTTCTTGCAGGTGGGAGAAACCTGCTCCCAAGACAGGAACGACTGCATATTGGGGTTGCAATGCTTGGAATGCAACTCCAAGACCCAGTGTACTCGAATTCAAACTATGAGTCCTATTTCAAGGGTCCTTCTTATGTCTTTTCTCCTATGTGGTTTCTTATTGCTTTTTTTGTTTTTTTTCCTATGTGATTATTATGAATGATATATATAGGTGAAGGGTCAGCCATTCAATCAATACTCATGGCTAACAACCCACAACTCCTTTGCGAGGAGGGGTTTGATTTCGGGTACAGGTTCTTTACTTCTCACCCCCAAAAGCCAAGAGGATTCCATTATTGATCAGCTCAATGTATGTTATATCTCTCTCCACTTTAGATGCAAAATGACTTCGATGTAGAAACCAATAATTCACAGTGCATGTTCTTTTACAGAATGGTGTCAGAGGGTTAATGCTTGATATGTATGATTTCAAAGATGATATCTGGTTGTGTCATGGGAGCTGCAACGATCTAACAGCTTTTGTAAGTGATTTTACACAGTTTTTGGGATGACTTTCATTGAGTGGAAGCGTAGAAATTTCATTACTTTAGTTAAAACATGCTTATTTCTTTTACAATTTCCAGAACACTAATTGTGATCTGAATTCTGATTTAACAGACACCTGCTGTCAGTGTTCTCAAAGAGATTCAAGCATTTCTTGAAGCACACCCATCAGAGATAATCACTATTTTCATTGAGGACCATGTGACATCACCAGATGGCCTAAACAAGGTGTTTAACGCAGCTGACCTGAGGAAATTCTGGTTTCCTGTATCTAAAATGCTCAAGAATGGTGGAAACTGGCCAACAGTTAAATACATGATTCGGAAGAATCACAGGCTACTTGTGTTCACTTCAAATAAAGCTAGAGAGGCTTCTGAAGGAATTGCCTATGAGTGGAATTATGTGGTGGAAAACCAGTGTGAGTCCCATTATTCTTCAAGACTAAAAAGGGTATATATATCATGAAAAAATATCGATTATAACCACTTAATTGAGATTGATCACTCTTTTTAACCTTTTTCTGTAAAAGCTTTCCAGTTCAGTAATTTTCCTAAATTAGTATAATCTGACACAGCAAGTTTTGATGAGTTCTAAAATTACAGATGGGAATGAAGGGATGGAAGAGGGTTTGTGTCCAAATCGAGCACTGGAAACATAGGTGAAGCTTGCAGGGATAACTCATCTCCCTTGATTGGTATGGTCAATACTTGCTTCAAAGCAGCACGTGGTCGATGGCCTAACTTCATTGCCATTAACTTTTACAAGGTAAAACTATAGACTTATAGTGCATATAGAACTTGTAAGCCCATACCTGTTAAACATGAACTGCAAATTGGTGTATTTGACTAAGTTGAGTTAATTTCTGGGTGGAAAATTCAGAGAAGCGATGGTGGGGGAGCCCCAGAAGCATTAGATGTGATAAATGGAAATTTGCATGATGCGTGAGGAAAACATTCCTCGTTATTGCAACTCGCAAGGTATACAATGAATGACACAAATCTCTGCTCCTTGATATGTTTCTACTCTTATAGAAAATTGTGTGTGAAGTTCTTCTATTAAGTATTAACTAAATTTGGTTATTGTTTGCAGCGTTTGTGATTTGAAGCTTCGCGTCCCTGTTATCCTGCATTGAACCATTGGAATAACATTGGTTATCACCTTCATATTATTTAGTATGCTAAAAATTAGTGTACTGACCTTAATTTTTGAAATGCTTATTTCATTTTTTTTGGTCTGTAATCACCATTCTAAGTACCTAGTAATTACCCCTCAAAAAGAAAAAAAGTTGTATTTTGCTATCTCTTTTTCCAATAACTTAGCGATAATGCTAGTAAGGGAGTGGATGGAAGTGTTCAATGTAGCAAGGGTCAGAGTGAACAGGATTAGAAGTTAAACCTACGAATGACTCTCATTAATTAAGATAAAAATAATAATTAATTGCTCAATGAAGTAAAAATTTATTGATAAGGCATATTTAACGTGAATTTAAATTTTTGTCTAGAAAAAATCAACAATTTATCCTTATCCATTAAAAAACATGGAAACGTACCATTATATCCACATGACAGCATTATTGCTCGTACTGGGAAAACAGAGTTGAAAACTATGCAAAATTCTATATGCGATCCAGTAAATGAGCTAAAACTCCTTGTGACCTGAACTAAAAGGCACGCAAAATATTTCCTTGACTTGTGGCCTTCAGCATAGGGACAAAAGTGACATTGTTTCTATTTTATTTTTTGTACGCAATAACATATATTACAAAACAAAGTTGATAGCTTGCCAAGGCTTTCCAGCTGAGTGGTGAAGCAACTTCCCTTTGAGTGGAGGACTAAATTTTGTCATATTTCGTGACAAGAATGAACTTAAAATTTTCAAGAGAATTGCTTTACTTGTGGAAATTAATCTTTTCCAGCATCTCGAGAGTGACGTCATTTTTGTAGAATGAAAATTAAAATTTGCTGTCATTCACATAGTCATCAAAACCAGATTTCGTTTTTTCGTTTAAGCCCATATGAAGATAGGTTATGATTATCAACTGTTTCTTCCTTCCTTTTTTTTACTCGTTTTAGACCAAAGTGGAGCCCGCAATGTGGCAAAGTGTTGTTAGGAAAAAGACAAGTTAAGACATAAGAGGAAATTTCAGTAATGTAACGCCTTAAAGGCACATAAAGCTGCTGCGCAAAAATTGTTCATGTACAGACTCTGCAGCTCCTACGTCTCCTTCACATGCTCTCCTACATGAACTCAAATATCACTTTCCATCTTTAACAGATAGATATAGTTCATCATTCCTCTCACATTCTCTCTCCGTCACTACCCCGAAAAACAGATTAACAACTAATGGAGGCAAGTAACTTCTCCTCTTCTTCTTCTTCATGCTCTGTTTTTCCTCTGTTTTTTCTGTAACTTAAATCTCCTTTCACTGCAGAAACTAATTTTCGCTACAACCCTTTTCTCCGTGGCTCTTCTTCTTCGTTGCTCCCTTGCTCTTAAGGTACAGAATAAAATCAAAACCTGAAATTGAAACCCAGTTTTCCTTATAACTCTTCTTTTTCTCTCATTCTTTGATTAATCTCTCTCTCTCTGAACTCAATCCTTTAACAGGAAGGACAAACATGCGTAGCAAACAGAAACTGCGACTCGGGCTTGCATTGCGAGACGTGCGTGGCAAACGGGAACGTGAGGCCGAGATGTACTCGAATCCAACCCATTAATCCCACTTCGGAGGTCTTTTGATTATCTTTTTAAGTTCTGCTTTTTTTAGTTTATTCGATAAGAAAATAAGCTTTTTGGAATATTAACGAGATGGTTACTGAATAGGTGAAAGGGTTGCCGTTTAACCGGTATTCATGGTTGACGACACATAATGCATTTGCCATACTGGGGCAGAAATCGGCGACGGGTTCTTTGATTCTAGCTCCGACCAATCAGCAGGACTCGATTACAGAACAACTCAACGTCTGTCCTCTCCTCTTTGCCCCCATTCTCTCTCTTTCTGAAAATAATTATGTGTTTGGTTAGTGGGAAACTTTGAGAAAATTTCAAAGTAAAGAAAAGGAGATATCATTGAAATTTCACGCTGCTGAGCGGTGATTACTGATTTCTTGTCATCCCTGTTATTATGTTCTGTCTACTTACCGGGAAAGTAAAGAATCTGGTCCTCATTTTATGAATATGCATTGATTAAATTAACAATTTTTAACACAGAAAAAGAAAAAGTCACCATTCAGTTTTAGGCGTGGAATTAATAAACTCATAGTTGGTCCCTGGTGTGAAGTGTGAACTCTGAAAGTGGTTAAGGTTGCTGAAGAATAATTCAATATTTAAATGTGTTGCATTGCATGTGCCAATTTGTCTTTTTATTTTCTCCAACTAGGATGTCCTTACATTGTTGAATGGTTCAATATATGATAGTTTATCTGGATTAGTTAGTGACTTTTTGTGAAAAATCTAATATTTAGTGCGTGGTTGGATTATTAAATTAAACATTTGGAACAGCTGAATAATACCAGCAAAAAATAGCATTATCTGGTTTAGCCACCAACCTAGAAGTAACTAAATTAGCAGAAGAAGGTTGTCAATGGGGTCAAACTTTAGCAAGAATAATAATGAATATTTGAATACCACTTCTTTTTGCACTTGCCTGGCAAAAGCTTATAGATAGTAAAGAAGTTTGGCAAGTGGTGAGGAACTCACCTACTTATTTTACACACACCAAAAAAGTAATTAGAGACACTCACATAATACAAACAAAACTACGATTGTTGAGCTTTATGAAGCCATAAATTATAAAGAAGATTTAGTGCAAGAGTTTTGGGACCTTAATTATGCTTATATATGGATTTTCTCTTGCAGAATGGAGTAAGAGCGTTGATGCTTGACTTGTATGATTTCCAGAATGATATCTGGTTATGTCACTCATATGGTGGCCAGTGTTACAACTACACAGCTTTTGTAAGTAAAGAAATGGTTTTATTATTGTTTCAAATGAATACAGTAATGCTATTTAATAATGAGTAGTTAACCTGACATGTGAATAATACAGCAACCTGCAATTAATACTCTCAAAGAGGTTCAAGCATTTCTTCAAGCAAACCCATCGGAGATTGTTACTATCATTATTGAGGATTATGTTACATCACCAAGAGGCCTAACAAAAGTGTTTGATGCTGCTGGCCTGAGAAAATACTGGTTTCCAGTAACTAGAATGCCAAAAAATGGTGGAGATTGGCCAACAGTGGATGACATGGTCCAGAAGAACCAGCGTTTACTAGTTTTCACTTCAAAATCATCTAAGGAAGCTTCAGAAGGAATAGCCTATCAGTGGAGATACATGGTAGAAAACCAATGTAAGTGCTCTAGTTACCTTGAAATTTAAAATTTAAAATTGCAATTACTTTAACCATAATGGGGTTTGAGATTGCAGATGGGGATGGAGGAATGAAAGCTGGTTCATGCCCAAATCGTGGCGAATCACCGGCCATGAACACAAAATCAAGATCTTTAGTGTTAGTGAACTTCTTTCGAGATCTCCCAGATGTAACTCAATCTTGCAAAGACAATTCAGCTCCCTTACTTAGCATGATTAACACCTGCTATGAAGCAGCAGGCAAAAGATGGCCTAACTTTATTACTGTTGATTTCTACAAGGTATAATGTTTAATCTTTACCATTACAACTCTGTTTCATGCCCAATGGTTGATGATGTATTGCTTAGTAAACAAACATAACCGAGTTCTGTATTTCAGAGGAGTGACGGAGGAGGAGCCCCAGAAGCAGTGGATGTTGTTAATGGTCATTTAATATGCGGGTGTGGAAACATTGCCTCCTGCAAGGTTTGCAACAATTACTTTCTCTTCTAAACTTACCTACAAAATATGGACTTCTGATTTGTCACACACAATATTATACACATGCCTAATTTGTGCAGGTAAACATGACACTTGGTTCATGTGAATTACCCGTGGCTGAAGTTACCCCTGCATCAAATGGCGCCACCACATTTGGCTATCAAAACTGCAGAATACTTCTACTATGGTGCTTGTTAGGCACCCTTTTTGGGGCCAAGCTCATTTCATTCTAAACATGGAATTGTAAAATTACAAGTGTGAAGAAAATATGGAGAAACCATTTTTTGGTACATGTGAGTTTTAGCAACATAGAGTGTGGACTTTTGTTTTTATTATTTAATTTTTTCTTGTTGCTTGTTAACTTAGAATGTGGTTTATTTGTGGAGTTTGCTGTAGTTTGTAGTGAGTGATTTTTTTATGTTTCTTTGATCATAGTGGAGATGTAATGGCTTTACAGACTTTGTTATTGTAAATTTATACAAGTGCGCCTCATGTGGTGATTTTTTTATTTCTTTTTTCTGCGTACGAATCATGTGGTGGTTATATTGCATTAGCACAAGAGACTGTTTAAATGAGTTCTTAATGTCATTAACTGGATGATATTTTTTTTAATAACAGAGTATTTTCACTTTATTTAATTGGACTTAAGATTAATTTCATTCGAAGGTTAGAACAATTATAATTTTTTTTCTCTTAATAATGTTCTCATTAAACCTTAAGCTCTTAGTCACAACCATTTAAATTATATATTTGAATATGTGTTCAACACAAGCTATCTTATGATCTTCACTTATAAGGGAACTTGAACGCTAAAATATTGGAACCATGATAATAGTCAATAACTCACACTCCCAAACGTAAGAAGTAAGAACATAATTTTTCTCGTTTTTTATGGCAAAAAGAAAAGAAGAAAAACACTTTCTGCAACAATGGAAAAAGAAAATTAAGAAGGAAACTAAAGTAGACTCTTGTCTTGTGGCTTCGGCCCGATAACAAGATGNAGCTATCTTATGATCTTCACTTATAAGGGAACTTGAACGCTAAAATATTGGAACCATTATAATAGTCAATAACTCACACTCCCAAACGTAAGAAGTAAGAACATAATTTTTCTCGTTTTTTATGGCAAAAAGAAAAGAAGAAAAACACTTTCTGCAACAATGGAAAAAGAAAATTAAGAAGGAAACTAAAGTAGACTCTTGTCTTGTGGCTTCGGCCCGATAACAAGATGTTGGGTCTGCTGGTGATTTGATAAAAGAATGGGCTTAATATGAGCCCATCCAATTGGAATATAATACTTGGGCCCAAGTCTGAACTAGGGTCTAGGCTTTTTTTTTTTCTTTAACTGTAATCTAGGCTTGGATCCATTAGTCATCAGCCCATCAAACCCAAAAAAAAATCATCATCAGCCGACTAACAGTAAAACCAGGCCACGCTTTGGGACATCGGATTTTAATGTTTTTTTTTAATAAAAAAAAAAAAAGTGCACATCTTAATATGATTATGCAGTTTACATTTTTTGTTTTCGTAATTCTACTATGTTTTCCATCTCATGGAAGAGGAAGAAAACATTACTAAAAAAAAGTTTCCTTTAATTAAATAAAAGTTACATCAATGTTCCTTTACAAGTTAGTTTTCGTATGATGCAAAACATAATATTAATACGTCCTAATATAAATATGTATAATAACTTGAATTATAAAATAATACAAGCACATATATTAAGTTAGAGATCTCTTAAAAAAATTAAGGTCCTAAGTTGATCTAAAAGGCGCCACCGTGCTTGCATCTTGCATCTTTCGTCTGGTATAAGTAGGCATTATGTGTGATTAGTCTACGCACGGCTCAAGATGGCATTTTGATGACAAATAATTGCTTGTTAATAGACAATTAGTACCTAATAAAACAGATAAAGGACAAAGCATTTACAAGGTTGGTAGGGAGAATCTAGAGCAAAAGAAAGCTATATGTAGGAGTAGATGGTTTTAAAATGATGCAACGTGGATATGCATGTAAAGATAGGCATATATTCCTTATGAAATTTAATTTAGTTTATTATGTTTCAGGCTATAACATATATATCTGTAGTGAATTGAAGTCAAAATGAAAGTTTTAACTTTTCTGTGAGATGATCCACTGCCCTCTCTGCCTCTATCTTCTCAATTAATATAATAAATGTGAGCTTAGGCTGTTTGGTTCCCGTAATTTAAGATCGATAGTTCTTTGTTTTTTCCCTCCCTCTGTGTTCCAAGAAGGGTGTCACCCAGACACAAGCTACAGAGCAGCTACAAAAGGTGTAGCCGCACCTCACATATATTTACAATATAAAGTCTCTTCGTTATTAGCAATTAGGGTTCAGACAAGTATTTTTCAAGTAATATCATGCATTTTACGTATTTCAGATTAAAATTTCATCAAAATACACTAACTAAATCTAAAATAGCCAAACTTTGAGTATATGATTCATTAAATCAAGCTTACTGCTATGAAGTTTAATAAGTAAGTTTATCGCAAAATTTAGTTTATGATTGATTAATCAAAACAGTAAATGAAGAAGAGGTTTTGGTGCAATGGTATCACCTTCTAACTTTAAAGCTTTAGAATATCTCACTCACTTAGCACACTAAATATACTCTCTTTTATCTTAAAAAAAAAATCTAAACAGCAATACTAGGACGACGTGTTCACCATCACCATGACAAAAGCATATGCATGCGCGCTCCACGTGAGGGGATGTCAAATCCAAATTCCTAAGCCATAATCATTTAATTTAATCAATAACTTTGGATAATGATTAATGAGTGTGATGAGTTCCATCGCACAAGGGGCATCGTTTTCCTCCGCGATTGGGGTTTTATAAATGCTGACCATCTACTCTCTTTCATTCCACGATATGGTACGTAAATAAAATAATAATATTTAATGTAAAAGATAAAAATAAATAAAATTAAAACCCAGCAAAAATATATTTTAAGTGTGATATACATATTTTTTTTAAATGATTGCAAATTAAATATGAAAAAAATTTAAATAAGTATGATAAAAGCAAATAAAAAAGATAAACAATATTCTTACTGATTTTATCAAGAATTAAAGTTAAATCTTGAATTGATTGTTATTTAAACTTAGTTAATAAATTAATTTTTTTTTAATTGTATTAACTATACATTCACTCATTTATCTTTAAATAATTATCACAAAAATTAAAATAGACATGAATATTTTTTTAACATAATAATTTATTAAAATTTACAGATTTGATTGTATATTTATCATAATAATTTATCAAAATTTATAATCACATATTTTTTGGTCCGTTATGAAGATTTTCAGCTAGAGGTCTTATTCAAAATATTATATGTCTCGATCTATTGAATTTGGTAGAAATAGCAATACAATCTTACAGGAATATAAATCTAAGATTTGTGCATGACATCAGAGGCATCATTTTGCACACGCTTTAAATGCTGGCAATCTTTAATTCAATTTCATGGATGCACATACCTTGGAGAAGGTTTCAGTAACAGTTGCCAACTTTGACAGCAACCTATAAATCTTTGAAATTCCTATATGGTTGGACTATATCTTTTAGATTTGACTCATCACTTCAGAAGCCAGCCATAGTAGACAAATAAATATGGAATGGAGCATGCAGGAGCTTTAAACGACACGCCTAATATATAAAAGCTCACAAACGTGTACTACATGAATATATTCATGTAAACCAAAATATTTTAAGTTTATCCCCTAATTTTTCTTTAAAATATCCTCACAGAGAATTTTATAGGTTATATTACATTGTTTAAGATCGAGAATATTCTAATGGAAACAATAACAAGAAAAAAGTGGCAGCTACTACCACCAGCCATTTCATTAGTGATGCTCCTTTTGTCATTAAGCATTCGTTTTGGTTTACACATTTTCCGGTGTCGTTTCGCCTAGCTAGCCGGGAATCAAAAGACCATGTGGCCACACCTGGTGCACATAGAAAGTATAGTTGAAAACAAAAATTGACCTTACGGGTAAATTATTGCACGGTGCTATGAATTTATGAACATGATCTTGTGAGATGATTTATAAGAACCACATGAGCATGAGTAGAAGAGGTAGACACGTGGTGAGCAAGTGATTGAACAGCGTGGAAAGTGGGTTCAATTATTTGATGAGTAGGCTTTGCTTTGTTTCCACACTCTAGTCCAATGAGTGAGACCGTGAGAGCATAGCACCTTAAGAAATGTCTGAAAAGTAGGATTATTAATTAATTACTTACCATTACTACTCATTAGTGTATTGGCTAATCCACTTGTAAAGCGAAATAAACTAGATTTTTTGAGAGAGCAAGCAAGTCAGCGAACTGCTTACTTTTGCAGCACCTCATCCACTAAGAGCTAATTAGGGTTGGCATTCCTGACATAAATCCATTGAATATTTATGGTAAACAAAGTTAATTTAGGAACTCCTCTATTCTTTTAATCCATTAATCCAATCTTATGAACTACGAGGCATCATTAGTGCTTCACTTTATGGGATTCAGGTTTTTAAAATTTTCATGTTTACTTCTGTTACAGATTCGTTGAGCTCTGTGTCAATCTTTTTTTTTGGGTAACATAAAGACTAAACTTCTTTCCGTTTCAAATCCATTTGATTTAATAATATTATTTTTACACTATATATTATGATACATGCATCTAGTCATGATAATTTAATTATTTAAACAATCTAACTATATCATACATTACAAGATAAGTTCACAAGTTCTATAGTTGAATTCCTCAGTTTTTAGGGTTAAGCAAAGCATAAGCTTTATTGGATTTTTTTTTTATTTTATAAAAAAAAAATGACCAAGAACAAAGCATAGATTTTGAGGAATCTGCAATGCTTAATATGGTGGGGATTTTTGAGGAACTCAATCTGAATCAAATTCAGAGGCTTATGGATACGATGTGACAATTAAACAAATTAATTATCAACTGTCTTTAACTAACAAAATGTGCTCACTTACGTGATCATCCACTCAAATTGTAAAGAGATTCGGAAAGAAAAGTGAGAATTTTTCTATTCTCTCCTTTTCCCCTTCAATTAATCGATGGTGGTGGGTTCACGCTCAAGTACAAAATCAAAATCAAAATATCAGTTGCCAAATTATTAAAAAACCATTGAATGATTCACAAATAAAATAATTTAGCTTTGTTCACAAAATTCTAAAGGCTTGCGCACTGAACACCATCCATCTGTAATTTGTTTAGCTCAATCAAGCAAGTTAATTAACTAACGCATCCCATGCAAAGTGTACAAAATTGATTCATGATAAATAAGAATAGGAATGAATGAATTAGAAACTTAGAGGAATATTATTTGGCTTTCACGTTAAAAGCTATATATATATCATGTAGCTGTGTTGTACGAAAAGGGAATTGAGAAGCAAAGAAGAAAACTAGAAAAATGAGGAACAAAAGGTGAAGCATTGCGTGTTGTATGTGATGTGAGAAGCGAATTGAGGTTGATTGGAGAGTAAACTTGAGAAAGAGTGGAGAGAGAGAGAGAGAGAGGGAGGTAGGACTAGGGGAGGGGGCGGTCAAAAATGGTAAGTTTCAAGTTTGTGAAATATGAATATGAAATGCAAGGTTTCAACAGCTGGGAGGGAAACACGTGCGAAAGGGCACGTGCATCGGGGAAGCAGTGTTTTTTAGGGAGTAAGCTGTAGCGGGAAAATGTTGCCTGGTTGACCGGAGACAAGAGGGTCACACATGGGCGTGGCTCCTGCTCTTGTTCCTGCTCGTGGCCGCACTGTCTCTCCCACACGCGTGTGTGTGAGGTGTACCCATTGGATTTAGACCCCGCTAAACGACACCGCCTCCCCTCTCGTTCTCATCTCCTTCCTTCCTATAATTACCAGGCAAGCCAGAACAACACAACACTTTCCTTTCATACTCTTCCTCAAGGACGTGGTTTCAGCTTTCTATTTCTTCAAACCTTCACATCATTCCCTCCACCAATACCACCCATTTTACACCCTCTTTCAATTTCAATCACATCTTCACACTTATTATATGGGTAAAAAGCCTCAAATTAAGTTTAATTAAACTCAATTTATTGTAAATAATTTTAAAGTAAGGTGCTATATATATATGTTTCTCCTTTTATTTCTATTTCTACAATTTCTGAAAAAAAAAACATGATTTATTACTTGTTCCGTTTTCCTTTTTGTTTCTTTTATGGCTAACTGTATATACACTTTTTTCTTCTTTAGACTGTGTGAGAGGTCCACTAGACTATATCAACACTAATTTCAATGGGATCATCCGCCCAAGTGGCATTGGAATATAAAACCAATTGATAATTTTGAAAACAAAAGACAAATTATAAGCTGTTCAAGATTTGCTTTATCGATAATGGACTCTAACTGTTGAAAATAAGATCATAATGTTATTGAACCAATTGATAATAATAGAGTTTTTTGACTGGCTAGCTAGTCCAATATATTGAATGACTTTGTGCTTTTTGATTAAATGTGACAAAAAAAAAAAACAACAAAAATTGGATACGGACACGGAATAATGAAGCACATCTATAATAATAATAATATAGTACTAATTGCATAATTTGTATGTTAAATTTTTTTAAAAAAAAACTCCATTTAGATTTACATGAATCATATGCGTAAACTTGTAGAAGCCACATGATTGGATTTGCCAATTTGGTATCCATTTTTGGGAGAGAAAACATTTGTGCTTTACATGACGAGGGATCTATATGTTTGTAACTTTGCATTGAAGTTTTATTTTCTTTTTGGTCCTGAATAGATTGGAACTGGAATTAGGTCTATATATATATTGTATTTTTAGGAAGCAAAATAAATTAAAGTTGAAGGAATATATGACGTGGCTCTCACTTGTTTTACGACGTCCACATAGAAGGGACCACTGGGGAAGCAACCACCCTGCTATTGTTATCCACACGAAAGTTGTTTTTGCCCCAATAAAGAGGTCGAGAGACAACCTGGACCCGCACATTCCTTTGTAATCTGTTTATCTTTGACCTTTGACTGCCCACTACATCATCGCTAATTGCCAACGGTTC
This sequence comes from Cercis canadensis, assembly GCA_003255065.1. NCBI lineage: Eukaryota > Viridiplantae > Streptophyta > Magnoliopsida > Fabales > Fabaceae > Cercis > Cercis canadensis. The sequence continues at coordinate 64,714 of QAOA01004544.1, forward strand.
AAACCTAATCATATACAATCAACTTTTTTGCCATCATGCCCCTTTCTTTTTATCTAATATCCCAATTCTCCCCAAATCTTCTCATTTTTAATGTTTTCATTCATTACTTCAGCTATCAACTATGTCAGCTTGAACACACCCCATATGTCATCCATCCTTAATTTTTGTTCAGAATTTTAAGTTCATGCTAAAATTTATTTTGTTTTGGTCTTTATTATCAACATTGTAGTAAAATTAAAAGATTCATGATATAATTGATAAATATATTTTTAGTCATATTTTAAACATAATTGAAATACGTAGATAGACAAAACGTACTGTTGGAATTTTAAGTTTAAATGCCAAATTTAATAATATCTTGATAGTCAAATATAATTAAAGTATAGCTAAAACTTATAATATATGTGATGTGTGCTGATTAAAATTCTAAACTTAATTTGATTATTGAATATGTATGAGGATCTATTGCTATACTTTATACAACGTTTTTTTTCTTGTGTTTGTTGAAAACTACCAGTTGTTTTGTGAGTAATCCTTTTATTCTACAAAAGAAATTCCTTTAAATTTCTATAACACTTTCAATTCCTCAATCTTAATTTGTTATTGATTGGATTATGTGCATTTCAGCTGATATTTTATATTACAACTATTTAATATTTGGAACAATATTATATTTTGAAATTTATTGACAACGTAAAATAATTTTATGCAATTAGTAAGTAAACCATGTGGTGCTGTACATTTAAAAAATTTGTTAAAATTTATACTAATGAATAAAATATCTTAATTACATTACACTTTTTTGTTTACTAACATTATTCTAGAAATTTAGCTGATAATATATAAATGAAATTGAAACTTATTAATTTGTATATTCAAGATGAAAGCTAAGGCATTGCTAACTTTTTTTAAAAGCACACCTTAAACCTTAAATTTAGTTAGTTAAGTGACATGGTATCTGCTTCACATTAAAATTTTCAAAAGTATGGCTTGTATGTGCTTTGGTATTGATTGTAACTTTTTGAAAAGGCTTCATCACTTTTCTTTTATGGTGCAAAAGGTTTGACAAGATTAATACTTTGTTATTTTTTACATAAACACAACTATTTGGTCAATATCCTTTCTTTTCAATCGGTAGGAAGGATCTAATGAAACCATCAAGTAATTATACATCGATCTCCGCTACCTTTCATGACATTCAAGTTACAAGAGAAGAGTGTAACGTTTTGGTATTATAGACCAAGTTAGGAATAAAGGTAGGGTGAAGAAAAAGTGGATAAAGAAAAAGAGTATGAATAGGAACGATGAAAGGGAGAGATGAAATGAAATAGAAAAAGAAAAAGAAGAGGGAGTGATATGTAAAAGGAAAGCAATAATAAATTAAGGTGATGTACGCAGGAGTAAGATTTGAGACAGCAAATGTGGGGCCCAGTAGTGGCATATTTCATTTGACCAATCTCCTCTATTTCTTTGCTCTGCCCCCAACCAGGGTTAGGTTCCAAGTTAGATGGCAGCACACGTGTGGGCATGAGTCAGATAAGGGGCAGTGCAGGGGCAGAGGGTGAGGGTCAGTCCCTCTCTAGCTCTTGGGTATGTCCCTCTGTTTCATCTCATATAAGAGAAAGCAAAGCGTAACATAGCTAAAGAGAATTTGCAGAGTGTTCAGATTTAGGATTATTAGTACTAGAAACAAACTGAAACTACTCACTCTCATTCTCTCATATTCTCATATCAGTTTCATTCACTCTTTTCACTCTCTCTCCCTCCCATCATTCATTCTTATCCCCTACACACAAATAATGCCTGGGAGTTTAGAACCCTTAGATTTGGGGGTTCAGATTCCTTACCACTTCAGGTGTCCGATCTCCCTGGAGTTGATGCGCGACCCGGTTACCGTGTGCACCGGTCAGACCTACGACCGAGCCAGCATCGAGTCATGGGTGGCAACCGGCAACACCACCTGCCCCGTCACTCGAGCCCCTCTCACAGACTTCACTCTTATACCCAACCACACTCTTCGACGCCTTATCCAAGACTGGTGCGTTGCCAACCGGGCCTTCGGAGTTGAGCGGATCCCCACTCCCAAACAACCCGCTGACCCGGCTTTGGTTCGCTCCTTATTGAACCAAGCTTCCTCCCAGTCGGGTCCTCAACCATCTCGTCTCTCTGCTCTGCGTCGACTCAAAGGACTCGCTCGTGACTCGGATAAAAACCGTTCCCTCATTGCCTCCCACAACGTTCGTGAAATCCTCATCCCTATTTTCTTCTCCAACACCACTTCCGAGTCATCCGAATTGAATCACGAGTCACTCGCTCTACTCGTTATGTTTCCACTCGCCGAGTCTGAATGTGCGTCCATCGCATCCCACCCCGATAGAATCAATTATCTATCGCGTCTCCTCTTTCATACTTCAATGGACGTCCGAGTTAACTCGGCAGCTCTTATCGAAATAGTGGTCGCCGGAACTCGTTCGCCGGAGCTACGAGTTCAAATCAGCAATATTGACGAAATTTATGAAGGAGTAATTGACATTTTGAAGAATCCAATTTCGTATCCTCGTTCTCTCAAGATTGGCATCAAGGCTTTATTTGCTCTCTGCTTAGTGAAACAGACGAGGCATAAAGCCGTGTTAGCCGGAGCGCCGGAGATTCTCATCGACCGGTTACCGGATTTCGAGAAATGCGACGCGGAGAGAGCGTTGGCTACAATTGAATTACTCTGTAGAATCCCGGCGGGATGTGCGGCATTTGCAGGGCACGCGCTAACGGTGCCTCTGCTGGTGAAAATAATACTCAAGATATCGGACCGGGCGACGGAGTACGCGGCCGGAGCACTGTTATCGCTGTGCTCTGAATCGGAGCAGAGTCAGAGAGAGGCGGTGGCGGCAGGTGTGTTGACTCAGCTGTTATTGCTGGTACAGAGTGATTGCACGGCGAGAGCGAAGAGGAAGGCGCAGCTGTTGCTGAAGCTTCTTCGGGATTCGTGGCCTCAAGATTCCATCGGAAATTCTGACGATTTTGCATGTAGCGAGGTTGTACTACCGTTTTGACGATTCTGATTCTTCGCTATAATCTCAGATTTTTTTTTTAATTTTTTTAACTTTGTTAGTGTAAAAGGGCAAAAAAAAAAAAAAAATGTGACATAAGATTGTGAAGTTGAATTTTAGATTGGTATATAGAGTAACTGTAATCATGTATGTAATTTTTTCCTCTTTGTATGTAAGAATTATTGTGAAAAAAGAAAAGAGAGGTTGTAAGTTTCAATTTTGTAAAAGCCAATGAAAAATATATCTAACTTTGTTTTGGATGACAGTAATTATTAAATAATGGATTAAATTGGTTTTTTAAATGCTAATAATTTACATGTGGGTGGAAAAAACATTCACTGCCATTTGGTGGAGAAGTACAGGTATTTGATAGCNTTTTTCCTCTTTGTATGTAAGAATTATTGTGAAAAAAGAAAAGAAAGGTTGTAAGTTTCAATTTTGTAAAAGCCAATGAAAAATATATCTAACTTTGTTTTGGATGACAGTAATTATTAAATAATGGATTAAATTGGTTTTTTAAATGCTAATAATTTACATGTGGGTGGAAAAAACATTCACTGCCATTTGGTGGAGAAGTACAGGTATTTGATAGCTGCATAGATGGCAAAAGTTTTTGACTTTGAAGGAACCCAAATTTGAATAATGATTTTGTTGTGGGTTCGAATGCTTTGGCTGCTGGCTAAAGGAACAAGTAAGAGCCTTTTTGGTGTACATGAATGAATTGGAACGTTAACGACCTTTCATGGGTACTCTCACTGGGGCATAGAGATTAGAGCCCAATTGAATCCAATCTAATTAAGAAGAAAATAGGTAGAGCACTTAGCATGCGTTAGAAAGGTGTTGGTATAAAAGGAAATGAAGGGCACATGGTGGGGTCAAAAGAGGTCCCATTAGCAGGGAATAGGAAAAGGGTTTATGTGGCTTGAAAATACAAAGGGGTTGATAGTCACATGTTGGTGGAATAAAACCATGGAATCACATGGAAACATGGTGGATATAGCTTATAGTTTGCTTATTCTTGCTTGCTTTTACCTTCGTTTGTGATGGATACTAGTGCTAGTGGTGGCATCACATGCCTAACCCAACATTGTTTTTGTTTCCGCTCTAGAGTCACTAACAGATGGCTATTCAATTTGTCTTTGAACCTCATGATATGTAGCACTTGGGACCCATCATTTAATGTCCTGCTTTTAAGCTTTACCTCATTCTTTGATTCCCCAATTTGGGGGGCACCGCCCACTCATTCAACACACTCCTACGCAGTAAAATTGACGGAAATGGATTCACATTAATTGTTTCTCTGCTTAATATAAGGAAATACTTGTTTTCCAAGTCCTAACACTTCAAAAGATTTTAGATAGGATATGTCATATGTGTATGGCGTCAAGAGTGAGTGATGTCGTTTAATTGTGGTCGTTGACAAAGAATCACACCATCTAATGTCTCTGCACATATATATGATATCTATATCCATTCCCATGTAAATTGAAATTCCACTAATAGATTCGCATATTGTAAGTGAATAAAAACACGTGCTCCTCACTCACTGTATTGGTTCAATTTCACATTGACCTAGTCGGTCAGTATCATGTCCATTGAGCTAAACAGTGAACAGTAAAAAAAAAAAGCACTTAAATGTATCGTCCTCCGAAGGAGACCCACTGTCCAGTGGGTCAAATGGTGGTATTTCATTGGGCCGAAGCCACTTAAATGTAGGCCCGCTTTAAATCTTTAATGGGCTTAGGACTATGATGATCCACGCAAAGAAATCGGAAACCCAAATCCACAAAAACGACTAAACGGGGTTTTGGTTCAAGGGTGCTTGGTGAGTGGCGATGTAAATAATATATATATATATATATATATATATATATATTAAAGCAATTACTTAGATGAACTTTTGGCATAGTATCTCTTAACAATTTATTTTTATTATCATTCTCATCAAGATTTTCGGGAGTCTAGTTCATATATAATATAAGTAATGAAGTGAAACAATATATGCTTACAAGAAAATAATTAAGTCTCGTATGATGCACAATTTTAATAGAGTCATTTCCTAGAGAATAACCTTAACGTTTGTCTCCCATTTTTTCCCACCGACAATTAACAAGTAAAAATAAGAATGCTTGGAAGGAAAAAAAAGAATAATGATATAGACACCCACCCAGGCACAAATTTTATATGTAGTTTAATTGTACAATTTTGCTGTTTGATTTATACTTGAATTTCAATTGTCAATTAGAGGAAGAATTAGATGAAGGGGATTTAATATTGGAACCTTGAGAAGTTTAAAACAAAACTGTAAGATTTACGTTGATCATGTATGATTCATTCAGAAGATGTGTATATGTTAGAAATGCAAATAAACAAATTCCTATATGTAATATCATCTGCAGAAACTGAAATATAAACAAACAATTGTAATATGGAAACAAAGCACATTCATAAAAAGGCAAACAGTTGAGGCATGGAGTTTAATATATTTACAGCTAGAGCATATGCAAAAACACTAAAATACTATTTTAAACCTCGAAGATGAAGGCCAATATCCATTTAGTTTTAGAACCATCGATCAAAGAGAGGCCAAACTTGTAGCTTGCTGACTAGATATTAGGAAGAATCTGAATGAATTTACAGAGCGCAAGAAGACAAGTTAATTTTGTCAATTTTGAGAAAGCCACATAGCAATTTCTGTACCTGCTTGCCTGAAAATTTCCTCCATGGGAAATACCTCTGGAAACTGATTTGCAGCTCCATTCGCCTGCAACATATATATATATATATATATTCACCCAAAAAATTCCAAGTTAAAAACCATTCACAGTTGCACTGCAGAGTGCAGAGTGTAGATGCAATGAGTTAATTCATTTTGTGTTGTTCTTTCATTTTCTCTCCAAGAGATTTATTTCAAATTATGAAATTAGGGTTTCAAAGTTACTGCTATGTAAAATGAGATAACGCAATCTCCTAGATATGCATAATCATGTCTAGCCCCAATTCTTTTTTGGGGTAAGCTCAAGCCCTAGCTCTTGAATGGTTCTGCAGGAGCATGTGTAAAGCCTTAAAAGAGGATAAATTAGTGCAAGGATAATTAATATGTTGGTAATCTGTAAGCAGCCCACACACATGCAGTTTATTAATTAAGTATGAATAGCATCCACTATAGGAAAAGAAAATAAAAGATAAAATCTTACTTGTGCTTGAATCATGAATATGCTTCGGTTAGTATCTGAAGATATGTGAGCAGATAAAACCTCTATCTTATGCTTCTCTAGCACAAAACAGATGCTGGTAAACACGCCTGGCTTCTTTGGTGAGCACACACAGAATTGAGCTTGGTCACCACAAATGTTCAAGACCACATTGTCACAAGAAAAAGTTTGGAATGCTACTGGGAGCTGCGGGACTGGATGTGAAGGTGAAGGATTTGAAGCAGCAATGGCAAAGTTATTGGAAGATCCTTGATCAGCTACGAATGCCTCCCTTGAGTTACAGGGATGCCAGTGTGAGTGTGAAGTGAGCACAGATGGCTCATACCCAAATTTAGCGTTGGAGACAGATTGGAGCCTTTCTAGTTTTTGCTTTTGGAGCTTCTGGAGAGTGTGCTGTAAGGTTTTAATGTGGCTCACTGCTTCATCCACAATGGTGGACTTGTCAGCCTACATAAGATTAAGATGAAGGTACTTAACAAAACAATTTATTGTAATTTTCCATAAACATTCATAAGAACAACATGTCTAGCTAAGCATTTGCAAGTTAATTATAGAATCATGTTTGAGATTCTGAATGAAGTTGGATACAAGATAGTGATGATTCACTTCTACAAATCCAATGTGATTTTAAATGTGACTTTGCCTTATAATAACGCTTTTCCAGAACACGACAAACATTTCTGTTTCTCATGGTATTTTGATAAGGAACTTAACAAAATAATTTATTAATTGTAATTTTCCACAAACATTTATAAGAACGACATGTTTGGCTAAGCATTTTAGTTGTGGAATCATGTTTGAGATTCTAAATCAAGTTGGATACAAGCTAGAGATGATTCACTTCTATGATCCAATGTGAGTTTAAATATGACTTTGACTTATACTAACAAGGCAAACATTTTTGTTTCTCATACCATAGTTGTGATTTTCAAGATTTTTTAAGTCTATCTATGAAATTGAATCCAGAGATTACCATATTTTTTCCCCCTAGACAAAGATATACTTATTTAGCAACTCTCTAGGAGGTTAGCAATGATAAGAGAGTACTTATATTTACAATGTAAACATCTTCTAAGGGAAATCGTCATTTATTGTCAATCCTTATTATTTTTGGTAAAAGTTTGTTAATTATTTGGTCTTTGTTCAAACATTTGATTTAAATGTATAAATGCAAGTTATTAAATATATAAATGTTAATAAATAGTTTCCATATTTATATATACAAGATCTCTTCAGGCCATTAATGGAGTAAAAAAGAAGCGAGCTCACTCAAAGAACAGATGCATGAATCTATCCGATGAGCATGAAAGGATTGACAATTTTTTTTACCACTGCTCCGTAAGTTCATGCGAAAGGAGCCAAGAAAAACTACTTTTTTGGGTCTAAAGATATCAACTTTCATCATTAATTGATGAAATTCAGTGATTTCTATATGGACATATATATATAAAAGGTAGAAAGTGACACTGAAAGATTCTTGCCCATGATTTTTGAGCCCCTATATATGAAGGGGGGAAAAGAAACAGCATATAGAGAAAGAAAGAAAGAGAGATCGAGATTGATGTCGTCTCAGCGCTGTTTAACTCCCCGGAGTGGGAAAGATAATGAAAAGATAAAAACCTGAGATATGAGAAATACAAGTTGATATGAAAACTCATTCTCCTTTAATGATAAAAGATCAAAATTTTAGCCCAAAGAGAATGATTTCATGCAAAGATTAAAAGAAATGAAAAAGAGAGAAATTGATTTTGGTTACCTTAGAAGGAAGCTGAGGAAGCAAAGAATGAAGACTAGCAAACATGTTCCTCATCTTCTTCCTCCTTTCTCTCTCTGTCCATATATGTAATTCATGCTCAGATTGTTCGGTAGCTTTTCCATCTTCTCGTTCTTTAACACTGATCATGTTGTCGTTTCTAGTTGCACTCCCTCGGCTTCGCTTATTGTCTGGGTCGGGCTCAGCCGCATCTCCTTCATTTTTTTCATCTTTCTGATCATTACAAGAGGGTGTTTTTGGTGGCTTCATAAGCATAGCAGCAGATTTCTCTTTGGCTTGAGCTGAGCCGGAGTTATCAGAATTGGATTTGGAAGGACCCCAGGATTGGTTTTCCCATAAGCAACCCAGCTCCTGCTGGTGCTGCCCATCGTCTTCAGACATGGTAGCTATAGAATAAAATAGAAGAAAGAGAGAGAAAAAGAGGGGTTATGGCTATGGGGTTAGAGGTTTGGAGAGAAACAAGGGGGGGAGAAGGAGGCGTTTTTATACAAAGGTGGCAGAGTTATAAGTTAAAGATGGTGAGAGCGAAAAAAGAAAATGATGAGGTTTTGGCTCAGAAAAACCCAAAATACAATCATATACCAATGCCGTTACTAAGCATCCAAACAAAAACTGATAGCATAATCAACCTTGTGGAACAAAATTTTCCTCTCTCTTCTCTTATGAGGGTCCCACGAACCACAGTTTTGCGGACCCCACTTCTCTAACTATCTTATATACTCTACACACCCTCTTTCTTCTAAGCTCTAATGCATCTTTAGTTTTTAACTAGTCAATTGAATTGCAGATCAATTGATTAGAAGATTATTTTTACAAAAAAAGGTCTTATATTTCAAGACTTTTTATTAATAAAATGAGAGTATTAAAAGTTTCTTCCACATAAAACTACAGTTGATACTTCGACAAACAAACTCCTAAAACAAAAAAGGTTCTTAGGTTAAAAAAAAAAAATTGTATTTTACTATGATGCTTTGGACAGGGATTTTTTTTTTTTTTTTTTTAAATGGAGAGGAAGCTTTCACACTATCTCTTCTACGCAAGAGTGATAATTATATTTTAATTTTTTCTTCAAAAAAATAATACTTTAGTGTTTAATATAAAAAAGACTCAGATTTAATGACAATTCTAAACAAATATACGATGTTTATGATCTTACTTAAAATAAGTAAAAAAAAAATCTAGTAAAAAGAAATTCATTGTTTGAATCATTTATGTACTTGCCTTACGATATTTTTCGTTTCAAATCTAAATTAATAAGATTCCTTAAAATGCAGAGTTTCCTTTACAGCAAACATACATATACGGGGTTTAATGGTTTATGCTCTTACTCAAGAAAAACATTCATTAAAAAGAAGCTATCGAATAACGATTTGTCTTGATTTGATTGATTTATGTATGAATAAATAAATAAAAAATCAGGCATTATCATGAATAATATTCACAGATATGTATTAATTTTTAATCTTAATATATTTAACTATGTAAGGATATAAATCATGTCAAGTAAAGGTTTTATGCGTTCTTATTTAATACTTTTATCTATTGTTTTTGTAAAATTATATTTCTAAGGAAAAACGTAATAAGTTTGTAGAATAATCTGGTAATATATATGCTGTCGAAATATATAAATAACAAAAAAATTAGTTTGTCCATATACTAAATAATTATGTTTTCAGTTTTTATTTTCGCAACGAATAACTAACTGTTTTTTTATTGAGAGAAGGAAAAATTTGTGCGTTACAAAAACATGTAATGATTATATGTCAAATACATTTGTCGTGATTCTTTGAGCAACTTATATATTACAAGTGGCTTTATTTCTTGGCCAACCTCAAATGAAAAATAATAAGAATAGATGAATATCGAATATAATAATTATTTTTATGTTCTGTTAGGAATATAATATCATTTATCTATTTTTTTATTGTTAAGTACACGNAATTATTTTTATGTTGTGTTAGGAATATAATATCATTTATCTATTTTTTTATTGTTAAGTACACGAAATCAAGATGAAAAAAGAGTAGAGGAAGGACAAATTCACTAGGAGAACTATTGCTTTTATTATATCCAAAATTATTTGTCTTTTTAATTTATTTAAAGTACAATAACATTTAATTTAAAGAGGAGAAATGTTGGTTATAAAATTCCATTGATGATTTTCTCTTAAAATGCTTATTCAATCATTGAAAAATAAAATTTGAGCACACAAAGATTGTGTATTAAATGGAAGCTTTTGTGTAGTAGTAGATACTAGATAATAGTAACCAACGAAGATTGGCTCGAGTGATTGGGGCTCTGGTCGCTTAAGTAAGTGGTTTCGAGTTCAAGTCTTTGTAGATGCAGCAAACCTTTTTAGAAGAGGTTCCCGCTATAAAGAGCGTCTAACAGTACTTCGGAGAATTAGTCCTAAGCAAAGCCTGAAAATACCTCGACTAAAAACCAAAAAAAAGATATTAGATTATAGTACAACTAAATGACAATTCTTTGGCTTTTAAGTTTTATCAAGCGGAAAAGTTAGGTTAGGGTGTGAGNTTAGATTATAGTACAAGTAAATGACAATTCTTTGGCTTTTAAGTTTTATCAAGCGGAAAAGTTAGGTTAGGGTGTGAGCTAACGCAACACGCAAAGTGCAGTGCCTAAACTGAAACGGCTTCTGGTTACTAGTCATTCTTATTTTTTAGAACAAATAGAAATAGTATGTTATATTATATAAATATTTTTTATATAAAATGTTTGGGAAATTACATGAAAGTATAGAAGAATGCGATGACCGTTATTTATCAAATAAAACAAATACTCACAAGACACTAGGCGGGCGCTTCCTATCTCTCAACATTTGAAAGAGAGAAGAAAACTGCACTTTACAGCCAATCCAAGTTATTATTTTTGGGAATAAAATATTCATAAAAATCGGGTCGGTTGGCCCATAGGCTACTCCATATAACAGATTGAATCGGGCCTGACCCAAAAAATGACTCAGTCTCATTCGAGTCGGGTTGGACCGACTCATGATTTTGTAATTTTTAGGCAGCTTTATGGTATTAGATCTTTTGCTGTTGGATCTCTTTGTTTAAATCTGTTAGGAAATTAAACATGAAAGAGCAAATTGCAACTAAAATGAGATGAGAACAAAATAGAATACACGTAATTTTTTATGATAATTATGTAAAAAGATTTTATTATAATAAAGAGATTATTACACAATTTTCATTTTAACAAGAATTTACTTAAAATTTTTTATTCTCTCAATACGAGAATTTTCTCAAGAACTCACTAAGTTATACTCGAATTTGATGGATTGATTAAAAATGGAAATAAAGCTAGAGCTTTAAACTGCCTCATATGCGGTTCCCATTAGTGTAACAGCCAAGTTTCCTTCTTTTTCCTTTACTGCAGCACACTTGGCAACTGTTGTCTGCAGCTACAGCTCACCTCAGCCATCTCATAGCCACCTACTTAGGACAGCCCAGCACCATTTATTTCATTTACAGTCATTGCTGTAATTTTGACTAATGTATGCTGTAATATTTGACAGCTAACAAAATCTTTCCTTCCTTTTGTGAGCATCAACAATGTGGTCAACAGCTAGTACTTGATGTTTTATCGGACTTCCTGAGAGTCATGATGGCTGACACCAATTTTGTAATTAAGTGCCTCTCTGAATCTGGATTTTCTGAATATGTTAAGAACTCAGATATTTTTTCCTAATTGATAAGTGAAACTTACATGATGTATATAATATGTTGTTTCTGTGACTTAGTATAGCTGAAAAATTTATACCTATTAGGATTTGCTTATTGGCTCTTGTATACGGAGGGGAGGCAATCAAATGAGATTCATATATAATAGATCTCTAGATCACATTAGAGTAATATTAATGAGTTGAAATTGATTGCCAAACGGATAGCCATGGACTTGAGGAAGGGATACTTTGATGACTTAAAGGGAGGCCTCATACTTGTTTATTTGCATGAGTTACAGCTCCATGCATCATGCACAGACTCACTTTGTGCCTACAACGTGCAACTAGCTGCAGTGGGTGAGGATCACAAGTGCCTGCATTTTTATCCAATCTAATTCTTCTTGTCTCGTGTTAATGTATGATTAACTTATTCATTTTCGGCTCGTAAACACATGGATGAGTAACATTTTGTATAAGTTGCTTTGTAATTTGATCCAAATGTTGGCTTTTTTCAAATTGCAAAAAATATATTATACTTGCTCTAATTAGTTTACTTTAACAAAGTGTGCAACTTGAGATTCTTACTAATTATTTAGATTTATAGAAGTTGGTTTTTTTTTATTAAATAAATAGAGCTAGAATTTTTAATTACAGATGTGAAATGGAATAATATAGGATTTAATTTTTACCTTAGCAAAGTGTGAAACTTGATCACAACATTGTTATAATTTTTACATATGCAATGTGAATTAGCATGTAAAATAACATAATATTTTTAATTTTTTATCTTTATAATGCGAGCATCAAGGAGCAGTAACATTACTAAACAATACATAAATTTTTCGTAATTTTAAATTCGGTGATGTAACATTACTAAAAATGACAGTAAAGCTTTTTAAAAAAGGCAACGGAAAGATTAAGTTTTAAAATGGTTTTATTTTCTCTGGAATTTAAAATCCGTCGCTAANTGAAGCTATCGGTTCGGTTCGGTTTTTTTTCGGTTTTTATTCAGGCAAACCGAAAACCGAACCGGGGTTCTCGGTTTTTCAAAAATTCAAACCAAAAACCGGACCATTTCTCTCGGTTTGACTCGGTTTCGGTTCGGTTCGGTCGGTTTTGTCGGTTTTTCGGTTTTGGCTTACACCCCTACTAAAAATGACAGTAAAGCTTTTTAAAAAAGGCAACGGAAAGATTAAGTTTTAAAATGGTTTTATTTTCTCTGGAATTTAAAATCCGTCGCTAAGGACAGTTTTTCCACCGCTAACAGAGGATTACTTTATTCATATTCATTTCCTCAGCGACGGAATAATTCCGACGCTAAACATGTTCTAACATCTTGAGCGACGACTAAAATTTCATGTTTAAGACTTTGTCGCCGACAGAAAGTTGAATACTCAGCGACGGAAGAAAGAATGAAAGTGGCAACCTATTTAGAGACGAAATATTTCAGAGACGGAATATAGAGGTTGCTCTTTGACGATGCCTAAGTTATGGATCGGGTTACGTCACGTGAATTTTAGAGATGCTCAAGATCCTTAAAGGTCGGGGGAGACCTCCGAGGTCGGATGTCTCGAGGTTGAAATGTCTCTGAGCTTCCTTGAAACAGAAAAACGGGCCGGACTCTTATTTCCGGTCTCCAAAGATCAAGTTAGTATGATTCGAGCTTGACAATGTAGATTAAGTGATATCCCGTCGGAGAGCTCACCTTTGATAATAGAGACTATTTATAAGAACAGAAATTTGTGATTTGACAATTTATTCGAAATGAGCTAGTGAGTCACTTGGAGCCTTCAATACTTTTGTCTTATTGGGCCTTTGGTTGTTAGACCACTGTTTATTTGAGCTTCTAGAATAGGCCATCACACTCTTATTTGCGATGGATTAGTTCCCCGTCTCTAAGTATTTAGTTACTTTTTCCATTAATCTGTACTCTAAGTACACCTTTTTTTTCTTTCTATTGTTTGAAATACTTGAGAGAGAAAAAACCCTTTAAGGCGTAATAGATATTTACATTAATCAGTAAAAACAACACATACTAAACCTATAGATATTTTTGTTTAATTATGAGATATAAAAAATCAGCCAATAATTTCAATATTTCAGCTGAATTGCACTGGAAACAGGTAGTCAGTTGAAATCGCCATTAATGAAACTAACTGAATCTAACTAAGAATAATCTATCAAGAATCAACAACACCTTCTAAGAAGCCTAGGTGATCTTAGATCATCCTTGCAGCAAGCACCAATCTTAAATTGATTAAGTAAAATTCAAGAGTATTTATAGCATAAATGACTCGTAATTATCCATTATGACAGTATATATAAAATTCTTCTATTACTCATGCACCAATTTGTTTCTTGTTTCTCTTTTTTTTTTTTTTTTTTCCTTCCCAATACTGACAGATGAGAGGTCATGTCCCTCTTAACAAACACTAAGTTCATCAAGTGAAACAAGTTTCAGATGGAGGCAGCTACAAGACCAAACTGGCATAATGATGGCCCATCAGCAGGGGAATTTTCTCCTCGGCTCCAGATGATAGTGGTTCTCCCCCTATCATGTAGCCAAGGCTGTTGTTTTACAAATAGGGCACAGATTCTTCTGTGTTAGCCACTGCTTGATGCAGTTGGTGTGGAATTCATGCCCACAATCTAGTGAACCAATATCCTCTCCATCAGCATACTCCTCCTGTTATAATTAGACACCACAAAAATGCAGTCAGTAACAAGCTCATAACAAGTTAGAAGCATCGTTCTCAATAGTTTTCATCAGTAAATAATTGAGACAGTTGCTAATACCTGACAGATACAGCAGGGTTCCAGATCTGTAGAACAATCTGTCATCAGAGACACGTAGAATCGCTGTTTCATCACCTTCATAATGATATCCTCACTTAATCCAGTGCTCACATCCCCTATGCGCTCCTCCAACGCTAACAATTCCTAAAATCCCAGCAACAGTTGAGAGAAAAAAAACAAAACGGAGAGCAACATTAATGATGAACAGGAATACAATATATCCCCCTTCTTTATTTACCTCATATGACATGTTATCAACATCAAGACGCATGTCCCTGTGTCTGTCATGCATTTCAGCCATACCATGATATATGAAAGGGTCAAAGAGCAAATAATCCTGACATATCACAAACGTCAAAGCAAAATTGTCAGTATCATCAATAATCAACACGTAGAAGATTGCCTACAGGAGCCACCAGGCCAGTGTTTGCTTCACAAGCAAATGCATAACTAGCAATGTATATTTAAAGAGAACCTAGTAGAAATGTAAGGTAAAATATTATCTTAAAATATGCATAAAACAAAGATAAAACCAATGTGTATACACCAAATAAAAAACCAATACTTTGACTACATTTTCCCCTTCCACTCACATTATAATTCATGGGGTGGGGTGGTGATGATTGCTGACCTACTATTACGCTCAATTTTTATAATCGAGATATATATTAAAGGGGGTAAGGTAACCATCTGAACTTAGGCAAGCATCCAAGATTTAACAATTAATTTTCACTTGTAGATTGCAGTCCCTCCATGGAATGTGTAAAGATGGGTGAAGTCATTTTCAGTAACATTCATGTTTCACTAGCAACAGGATCCAAACTAATTTCCGATGATGAATTCCAAGAGAAACTTTGACTTGATCTTAAATATGACATTCTTTCCATAACCATAGGAAAGCACAGCCAGCCCAAATAATAACTATAACTACCATGGCAATCTCAGAAATAGAAAGTGAAAAGCATAGAAATTTTTAGTCAAATAAAGAAAAATATGACAAGGACTATATGCTCATTAGATACACCAGCAAGTGCAACCCAATTGACAATTAATCCTTCAATATTGATTTCACAACACAACATATGGATGTCATTAATTGTATAGCTATAAGCTTGAAAGCTTAAACCCAAACCTCAGCTCGTAAGTTCTCGCCCCTACGCATTGCATTCAAGACTTGACGTATCTGGCACACAGAACAATATAAACAGTTAATTCAGGTGGGGTTACTGTTGCACCAACTTTTAACTATGTCCATCTGGACTATCTGATTTCACATTATCAAAATGTTTGTTAGTCGGCAGCTACATATAAACAAATCATACAGAAAGTGGTATTGGATAAAAAAATTAGGCAGCTAACAGAAATTGGAATAAAATAATCACGACCAGAAGTACATTTAAGCAATTGTATAGATCTGTCACTAATCTTTACAACTTTTTGTTGAAACATATTTTACTATCCTCTAAATTCCAAAATGTCAGCTATATGAGTAAATTCAATACAAGAATCACCCAATCACCATCCCTACATAGCATAGCCTTAAAGTGATAGTGCAAGATATTTCACAAGAAGGGAAACATATAAGGGATGATACCTCAGATATTAGTCGGCGTCTCCCCTCAATGTCAACAGCTAAAGCTCGCAATGAATGAGGAGCACTGAAAACATCATCACCCCTTCTGTCCACAAATGCTGCTGATCTTGGATATGGTCGATGGTTGCTAGAATCCTGAGTAAAGGCAGGGGGGGCAGAAGAGGATGAGGCAGAATGGCCATTATGAACACCAGATGCCGAGCTAATTGATGGAAAAAAGGACCAAGGGCTGAACTCTGATAATCTTTGCTGATTCTGTGTTGGGACTTCATGGGGAACAATCCAGCTGGGATTAGGCAAAGAATGGACGCTTGAACTGGATCCAATCCAAGATGTTGGAGGTACACCTCCAGAATTGTTAATGTTACCAGAGGACATATGCCAACTTGTAGGGTCATGCCCTGAAGATGCAGGCACAAGCATGGGGTGCTCAGTACTGTCTCTTGGGAAGATTCTTAAGTTTAATTCTTCTCGTACTGCTCTTTCTCCATGGTTATAAGAAGTTAATAAGCTGCTGCCCCTTGGATTAGCAGCTCCATTCCAAGGAAAAGGATTCAAGTTCCCTGACAAACCAGGGACTTGCAAGGCATGTGACTGGCTTTGAGGAGAAGTAGAATTGGCTGCTGTTACTCCAGCTGTTAACCTCAATTCCAAAGAATCATTAAATGGGTGAGAGCTAGGTATTTGATGAGGAGAAGAATGGTTAGGATGCCTAGCACTCCCAGTTGATGATAAATTGAAAGGTACAGCCTCCTGACGTTGTACATGGTTTATCATCCTATCAGAATTTCTCACAGGCCTTTCCACATTTCCCACAATACTAACCAAAGAGAATGCATCGGAGGCCACTTGCCTCACCTCATTTCTTGAGTTCTGATGTACTGGAGGACTAGTAATAGGAATATCCTCTGAAGGGGTAGAAACACTTAAACTGCTAGAGGCATTAAGATCAGCAAGACCTGTATTCCAGCAATCATGTTCAGCTTCAAGAAGAGAGCTTGAGCTTCCTCCTGTACACAGTTGCCCAGAAGTACCTTCAAGGGCCTTTCTCTTGCACGAAGAACCCCAATTTACTAAAGAAGAACTTGAACTTGCATTATCTCCCCTACCCACGTGACCAGAGCTTCCAGATGAAGTTCCTACATGATCACATGAAGCACTGCCAAATGATGTCTGCTCTATATTTAACCCATTAGCATTGCGGATATTAACACCACTACCACTTTCTGTGCCCTTCCCACGATTAGCAGTGTTAGCAACATGGCCCATATTTAGATTCACATTCTGGGTAACATGATTGGAGCTGGAACCTTGGAAAGAGAAAGGCTCGATTGTGGATTGATTCCCATGTAAATTAGTATTTGAACTAACAGGAAAAATTACATTATTTGTTTCAAACTGCCTTTCTTCTGGTCTGAGATTATCCTCAGCTTGAGAACTGCATAAAGAAGACCGGCCATGTTCTGTTTTCAGCCCATCGTCATTGACTTGGTTGTGCAGATTCAATCTAGAACTAGGTTGACCATTATTCCAGCTGCTGAAGCTCGGAACATCAGGGCCAGTAGTACATAAACATGTAGTCTCACCAGAAGACCCCATATATTCTGGCAACCGGGTATCTACTGCATTTTGCATGTGACTCAAGGAAGTCTGCTGATTCATATCAGAGCCACTAGAACTAGGCCCCTGCATCATACTAACAATTCCTGGGAAGGACCCAATAGTCCTTCTCTGACCATGCATCAGGGTCAATCTATTCCACCTGATTTATCACCACAAAACTGATATCAGAATTCAAACTCTGCAGCTAGTCCAAGGTGTATCCAAAATCGTACATATAGCATCCAGAAAACACTTTCAGCCTTGAAACCAAAGTGCATATTATGTTTTAACACAAACAAAATCAAAATTTAGATTTTTTTACCAATCAAAGAAAATCATAGACCAAATATGTGAGCATGAGAATGAATGGAAATTTTTTATTATAACTACTCTAAGAAAATCAAAAAAGATATTTTTCCAAATTTATTACATGCTTATTGTCAATGGGAAAACACCAAACAAAATATAAATATAATGAATAGATAACTAAATCTCCGATCATAGATGTATTTGGCAGTCATTAGATTCTTGATATACTTAGACAAATGGGATGTGATAGTAGATTCCACTGTGCAATGCACAAACTCGAATACTTAAAAATGCAATTTTGGATCGACACATTATGTTTAGCAGGTTAGTAAGATGAAAATGACAGACTGTTGCTAACAAATTATCTATTAGCACAAGGATGAACAAACAAGAGCCTAAAATATGCTCGGTAAGAGGTATAGAGTGAATATAGAGAAAATGAACCATGCACTAAAATGTGCATGATGTCTTGATGCCAGCTTATTTTCACTCCGCATTCTCACCCATACAAAAGATAGCAATGATACAATAGTCAACACCTACATCCTCAGGCACAAAATGCGAAGATACCTCATAAACTTGCCAATAAGGAGGTGAAAACTGAAGGCAAAGAAAAAAAAATCCTTGGCAAAGATCGCCCGGGTCATCAAAGTGTGAAGCTTTATAATACCCAATTCTACATTACATGGCTTTTTTAAACTACCCACTGCCAATTCAGTTGAAACTAAAATTGGCGAACCCAAAGTACATCCAGTAGTAAAGAATTAAAATTAGAAGAAAAATAGCAAGCCTTCAAATCGATTGAACCTTAAAACAGAAAAAAGGAGAAAAAATAAAAATTTGAGGACAATACCTAACGGGTCGAAGCGATCCCCCAACCCAAAAAACGAAAGGGATAAAAATGATTTTCCTCAGAAACTCGTTAACAGAAAATTCAATACATACATATCTCTTCTCCAGGAAAAAAAAAAAAACGGATTTTCCGATGAGCATAAGCATTAACCAAAAAAAAAAAGCGAGCTTTGATAGAAACANATTAACCAAAAAAAAAAGCGAGCTTTGATAGAAACAGCGATTGAGATAGACTGGGAATAGGCGAAACTACCTGAAGAGGATCCTGAATCCAAATGGGTGAGGCACGAGTTGAGGTTTGAATTTGATATGATAGCGTTCTTGATTTCTGATTCTTCTTCCCCTGTGAATTGCTGATTTTTTATTTTCAACAGAAAGAGCTAATCAGAAGGCGACAAAGGGAGTGAACAATGGATGAGAAATTAGATACATGGAAATCCAGAGGAAGAGAGAGAGAAAGAGTGATTAAAGGGACAGAGTACAAAGCACAGTAATCTATAATCTCTAATTTAAGATTTCAGAGAGAGAGAGAGAGAGAGGGCCATAGGCCATTGGGTTCGGGTCTGAGTGCCCGCATGTTCGGCACCATTCATCGTACACGTAGCTTGCATGCAGCCACGATGGGTCCCATGTGAGGTAATTATGCTGCTGATTGTGAAAATGAAATTACGTTTTCTTTAACTTGAGAATATTTCGTTTCAACTTTCAACCTCGTGCTCACACCAATTTTAGAAAAAGAAATATTTCATTTAACGATTATTCCGTCGAAATTTTCTGTGTATTTGTCTGAAATAATGAAATCAGTAATTAAATATAAATTTTCAAATATTAAATTGAAACCAAAAATTAAAATTTCATCCGTTATCAAATGCATAATTGAACAACAAAAAGATTATTGATCAAATGTATATTCCTTAAAAAAAAAAAAAGGAAATAAATGCAATTGGATAGTGTCAAAGAATAAAAAGTCAGAATAATCACATGACATAATTATTCGATAAGAGATATATGGATGAAAATGGAAGTTTCAGAATATAGAAATAAATTTTTTTAGTGTTAAAAAAACAGTATCTATGATATACTACAATTTTTTTTACATAGAAAGTTAGAAACTGTAAAAAAAAAATATTTATAAATATTTATCCCAATTTTGCTGAGATCTATTTTTAACAAATTGGTTTTAACATTTTCTGTTTTAATAATTATGCTGCTGATGGTGAAAATGAAATTACGTTTTCTTAACTTCGGAATATTCGTTTCAAGTTTCAACGTCATGCTCTCACCAATTTTAAAAATAGAAATATTTTTTTCAACGTTATTCCGTGAAAACTTGCTATGTATATTTGTGAAATTATCGAAACGGTGAAGTCATTAATTAATATACATTGTCAAATTAAAACCAAATAAACGAAACAACAACAAAAAATTAAGGAGGTTTTTTAGATATTTTTTATATTTATATAATATATTATATTATATAAAAATAGTCAATGTAATATGTATATAAGTTAATTATTTTTAAGTTTGTTTAAAATATAAAATATAATTTTTCATATGTAATAAAATATAAAAATTATATATATTTATTATGTCAGTGTAATATGATATACTCATATAATATCATAGAATTTTTAAAAAATTATTTATCCAAAGCTTTGCCTTAAAAAAAAAAAATGTAATTGGATACTTGACAGCATAAAGGGAGCAAAAATAGGGGTGCATTCTGGTATGAACAAGGTCATAAATGATAAAATGAAAATCGTATGACCTAATTCTTCAATAGGAGATATTTGGATGAAAATTTGAAGTCTCAAAGTCATAAGATAAGATAAATATTAATAAAGTATTGGCTCAGTGGAAGTATGATAAGTCTCAAAGCGTTATAGGCTAAAGGTTATGAGTTTAAATCTTTTGAGTCATATTTGTTGGGAGGAATTTACCAATTATTGCTTCCGTCTAGAACAGAAATTAATCACATATCCAAAAAGTGTTGAGATACCCTGGATGTAAACCAAAAAAAGAAAATCATAAGATAAATAACAAAACAAACTTTTGGATATTTGTTGAGTCACAGGTAGTGTTTATGATATACTAAAATTCTTTTATACAAAAACTATAAAAAAAAATTATTGAAGATTCTATCATACTACATGATTATGTTATATTACACTATTGTGTCAAACATACGTAATTTTTATATTTTATTAGATATAAAATATAATTTATCTTATTTTTTTAAAAAAAAGTTGAAAACAGTTGACTTGTACACGTCATTCACACATCTACTATTTTTATATAATATGACATATCATATAAATATTAAAAGTATCTAAAAAACTTCCAAAAAAATACATACCATAATTTTTTTTATTAACGAAATTTTATGGTGGATAAAGACTCTCATATTCTAAAATTAAGGCATATGTCATAGGCTACAGTGAAAATTTATGGTTATACTTACGAATGGCCTATTAAATGAAGATTGCTCATAGTGGTATTTGAACATAAACCTTACAAAACAAAGTAATTAATTTTAATAATTTTTGGTTTTAACATATATTTTTTTTCTGAAAGTATTTGGTTGCAATTTTAAAAAGTTTTTCAGCTTTGGGGAGTTCCTAATTGATCCACGTGGACATTAGTGATTCAACCCAATGGACGGCCTAACTAAACCCAATATCTAACAGAACCACATTGGGCTAACGGATAAACAAATCCACACAACTAGGCCCAGAAGAGTAGCATTCGTGGCAGTCTTTCTGGGCTTTATACCATGAAGATTACCAGTCTAGCATTCTTCTTCTTTTGCTGCAATTTTTTGTGTTGTTGTGGTTTTTTTGCCCCCCTATGAATAAAAGGAGAAAAGGGCACTTACCTTTCATTCTCAATATTAAAAGATATTGGTGGACAGCACCGAAAGGAAAAAGTTAAATGAACGTGATAGAGATTATATGTAGACCAAAAAATAGTAGAGATAGAAGGTGTCTAGTGACCAGATATTTTTATTTTTATTATTATTATTTCTATTGATTAGGGTATTCAAAGTATAAAGTATAATAGAGTTTATTAGTTATAACTTTTTGAGTCCAAAAAAACTTCAATTTACAATAGTTAAAAATAATATACGATGCTTAACCTTAACTCAAGTAATATAGGATTTGTGGACAATGAGAAAATAAAAAATAATTAATGCAGTAAAATTGGAAATTAAAATTGTTTTGTTTGAATTCATGATAACTTTCATTTTTCCCCAAATGGGGATGAAAGTAATCAACTAATCAATAAATAGTGGAATGCAAATGGTGGCCATAACTCATTCATATCAAATACACCTTTGATATTTGTGCATAAAATTTGAGAAAGAAGTTAAATGTTTTTTTTTACAAGGAAACATTATGTGTTCATAAAAAGAAAAAAAAATTATTCATATTACTAATCAGTTTGTAGTTTAGTAGTACTTAGGTCATCTTCAAGACTTGTAAATTATGTATTTGANAAAAAAAAAAAAAAAAAAAAAAAAAAAAAGAACTCTTCACATTAACCTTATAATTTATAGACTTGTAAAGCATTGGATTAAATATATCTTATTGCTAGAGATATTTACCATATTTATATAAGTCAATACTCACACAATTTAAAATGCAAGCCTCCTCTTAGGCATCCATTTGGCCGTGGCCTTTGAGAGTTTAAGGAAAGGCTCCCTCAAAGAAGCCTAGATAGGAAAAACTAATTAAAAATCAATTTAATATGCATATGTAACTCTTAGCCATTATTGAAAATTACAGTACAGATATTAATGCACATTTAAAATGTAATGTAATGTGTGCTGTGTGCATAAAAGTCTTCATTATTGCATACGTTGCAGGAATGCCACCTAGATATCATTTTTCCATGAAAAGCACAAAACTATATTATATTCTACCTTTTTCTACTTTTTATGCATCGTCCCATTCATTTACAATATTTAACATTTATAATTTTTGTTCTCTATGTCATACAATTGTTTGACAAACAATAACAAAAGTGATAAGTCACATAATAATTAAAAATGAGGAATTTTATGATAGATTATATTATATTAACGTGATAAATATATATAATTTTTATATTTTATTAGATATAAATATAATTTATTTTATTTTTTAAATAAATTTAAAAATAATTAACTTATACATATATTATTTATATATTAATTATTCTTATATGATATGATATGACATACTATATAAATATTAAAAATATTTAAAAAATCTCCATAAAAAAAATAAAACAAAAGGAAATATGTTAATTAAGTGATTCAATGTTCTTTATTGGATGATTAATATCAATATATTTCATAGTCAAATCAAAATGATAATTTATTTATAGNTATAGAAAAAAAAATAAAAAATAGCAACTTATCTGCTATCGAGGAAAAAATAAATAAAAAGAAAGAGGGAAATTATCTGTTTGATGGTTGGCCCCTGTTAAAGTGAAATCACACGTGTGGTAGAATGTTCCTAAACCTGGAATTCAGTCACATGCCCCAAAATAGAAACTTCGTCAAATAAATATGTACGACCAATCGAGGCCAGGTGTGTCTCTGTATTTCGCTCTTTACTGATTCACCCTTCCACGCAGACTGATTCATAATACCTCGATTTCCGAGAAGAAAAAAAATCAAATTCCCCAATTTCCCGACAAAAAGGGAAGAAATGGAATCCAGGAAATTGGCAGCTCTACTTTCATCCCTAATCTCTCAGCTACTACTTCTCATCCTCCTCCTTTTTCCTTCCGATTCCAATTCCAATTCCTCTCCCAATGCTTTCCCTCTCATCCACCATTTTCTTTCCTGCCAAGAAATCGCCGCTTCACTCTCTCTCGCCTCTATCTCCAGGAAGCGCAAGCGGGGCAATTCGTCGGAACCCGAATCCGAATCCGTTGATGAAGATCATGATGGAATCATTCTGGCTCGGAGTCCTGACTCGTTCAGGAACTGTTTCAAGATGACAGCTTCCACCTTCGAGTGGCTCTGTGGCTTGCTTGAACCACTGCTCGAGTGTCGCGACCCAATTGAGCTTTTCCCCCTTAATCTCTCCGCTGGGGTTCGACTTGGTATCGGTTTGTTTCGGTTAGCCAATGGCTCTGATTACCCAGAAATTTCGAAACGATTTGGGGTTTCCGAGTCGGTGACGAGGTTTTGCGTTAAGCAATTGTGCAGAGTTCTCTGTACTAATTTCCGCTTCTGGGTTGCATTTCCGAACCCAAATGAGCTCGAATCTGTATCCCAAGGTTTTGAAAGCCTTTCTGGATTGCCGAATTGCTGTGGTGTGATAGACTGTGCCAGGTTCAAAGTTGTCAATACTGAAAATTCTCGTGAAGACTGCATAGCGGCACAAATAGTGGTTGATTCGTCGTGGCGAATTTTGAGCATTGTCGCTGGATTTCATGGCCATAAGAGCAATTCAAGAATTATCAAGTCATCCACTTTGTACAAGGACATTGAAGAAGGGAAATTGTTGAATTCATCTCTTATTCATGTAAATGGGGTGCCTATAAATCAGTATTTGATAGGGGATGCAGGGTACCCTTTGCTTCCATGGTTAATGGTACCTTTTGTTGAAACTCTGCCGGGTTCATTTGAAGGGAACTTCAATGCTGCTCATGAACTTATGCGCCTTTCTGCGCTTAGAACTGTTTCCAGCTTAAAGAATTGGGGTGTTTTAAGCCGACCAATACAAGAGGAACTCAAGATGGCAGTGGCTTATATCGGTGCGTGTTCTATACTTCATAATAGTTTGTTAATGAGGGAGGATTTTTCTGCTTTGTCTGGTGGGTTTGAAGATTATCAGTTTCATCATCAAAGTGAAACCGATAAAAGGTTGGAGGATAATCTAATTACAAGGAAGGCTTTGGTTATAAGAAGCACACTGGCTACTAGAGCAAAGACTAGTCGTAATCCATAATGACCTTGATGGTTTGATCAAGTGCCAACAAATATAAGGTTTTCCACTGGAGATTTTCCAATTAACTACTCCAGCTCAATACAGCACGGGGACAAGTAATTGATTTCTTTCCTACCTTTAATTTTTTTAAGTATTTATCAGAAATTTTTATCAGAACAAGAAGTTCTACCAATTTTTGAGATAGCTAATAATTGATGCTAAAAGATGTATTCATTTTTGCAGTTTCCATTGTTATTAGAGTCCATTCGAGAATGTAAATACTATCTCTTGAGCCTTATTTGCTATTTTTCATTAATAAAAAACTCGTTCTTTTGTTTAGCCCTGTGTCTTGTTCTTTTCTTTTCTGTTGGCCATGTAGCCCTGTATCTAGAACATCTCATATTCATGGTGAAATGAAGATATAGACCTTTAGTAATATTTATCTTGATAAACTTTCTTGTTATCATAGCTGTGATTAGAAGACATGGCCATACCCAGCAAAATGGCAAGGACAAAAAGATTTCTTCATTTGTTGAGTACTTGAGTTTTTTTGTTATGCTGATTAATAATTTAGAATAAAAGAGTGAAGGTTACTGTGAATTACTTCTGAAAATAAAATGCTTCGAGTTATAGATTCCACTAAAGACATATTTCCAATCTTTAGGGTAGTGAACTTTAGAAATTAGACCGGAAGGTTGGGGTTCAGAATTCCATGATGCAGCAGCAAGGATTTTAGAATTCAGTATGTTAGAAATTATAACACACTTAGATTTGGTCAATGGATCTAGCTATTAAATGGAGGAAGTACACATGTTAATTTCTTGGTATTTGATTTCAAACAAGCTTAAGTTCTTTAGATTTAAACACTTAAAATTTGTGCGACTTTGTTGGCATCATTTAGCATAGAATACTATCCATGATCACTAGAAAAACAAGCAATAAGAATCGGCACAGCTTCTGCAATACTTGTTCATCTTCCATTTGTCGAAGGGCTGATATGGAAAGAATGATTATAGCTCTGCATTATGGTTGCATGTTTTGAATTGATATGTGTGCAATGTATGCTAGGTGAATGTGAATTGTTTGTCATACTCACAAGTCACAACCAAACCATGTTCATAATCTTCTATTATTGGTGAAAACTACACCAACGTAATACCAGGTAATTCCTGACCAGTGGTGCCAAATGATGGAGGTCCTTTGAGGTAGGCATAAACCATCAATAAGGTTATTTGTATTAAAACTTGGCCTTCATCTATAGTCGGTAAAGAAGAGTCTTGGATTCTAAGACTGAGTGACCCAGTAAAGGGTAGAAACATAGCGTGGTTGGCCAATGAAGTCTCAGTTGATTAGCTTTTCATGGCTGGAGAAGGCCAAGCCCTTCTATTTTCAGCGACAACCAAGCGGCAGAGAAGAGATTATCATAAAGAAGTGGCTTCTGATTGTGCTCTAATGTCCTCACGTCTCCTAAGTATTTGGTTTGAATATGTACTAACTACTAAATGCAAGAGGGATTTATTTTTGGAGAGAAGGTTACTTGGTGTTTATGGCTCATATGCTTGTCCAATAGACTCACACCCGTCCACTCCTTTCTTCTGCAAAATGAAGAAATAAAAGAAAAAATGAAGCCAATAGGAAAAGGAACATTTTATTGATTAGCTTATGATCTCGTATGCCTTTTACCTCTTTTAACAGGTAAATGTTTTTGTAACACAAGCCCTCTGGCAGAAAACCAAAAAAAAGAAAAGAAAAGAGACTATTTATTTGCGTCCCATTAGAGTTGCTAGCCAGCAACATGTTCCATTTACTTGGAATCAATCAAGTCCTTTGAATCTGTACCATATCTTAATGAGACATTTTGAATGCATGTGCTTCCCTTTTCTTGACCCCAAATCATTAAAAACAGTTGCTTTCCCAATTTCATTATCCGGTTATAAATTTAGGTTGAAAATTTCTAACAACTCTCATCAAGTTTAACACCTACATCCTCCATTTTTGGGGACTAAGAAGTCTGGTGGTGTTTGGTACAGAAAATGTTTTATTCTCATCTCGAGTACATTCCCATGAATGTGATTCTCAGGAATGAGATTCCTAAGAAATTGACAAAATGTGTTTGGTTAATATTCAACTTTCCTGAAAATAATATTATTCTCATATTTGGTTCAGTTGGTCAATTCCTAAAAATATAATTAATTTTTTTAAAAATATCCTAAAATAAAAGAAAATAATTTTCTTCTACCAAGATTGAAACTTAACAAGAAGATTGAAACTTCAGCAACAAAAATATTAACAAGAAGATTATCAGAATTGAACACCTAATTTAATACAAGTCTAAAATTTTATTCCTAGAAATATAAAGATTGAAACTTCAACAGCGGTCTAAGATGTGAACCACTCCATGACATGCAATGGGGCTTATGCATTGGGGGCATATGCATGTCAGCAACAATCTGCATAATATAATCAAGCAAAGTTTTTTTTTTCTTCTATATTCAGACCAAACCCATATCATAGACACATAAATTACAGCAACCAAAGTTCAAAGTAATGCCACATACATAAACAATCTAGATATTCACTCATAAAGATTCTAAAAGCAGCTTATTTCAGCAACCTATTGATCATTGTCTGCACAATAATATAGTTGAAAGTAAAAGTAGAGAACATTCAAAGCTAATTAGTATGTTGTGATAAGAGAAAGATGATGGTCCTAGAGATCAATCTCATTGATTCAATGTTACTTCGAAGGAACAGGATTAGTAGACCGGCAATCATCTTCAATTGTTGATATTAAGTTAGTACAAAAATGACAAACTACTGCTAAGAAAGAGACCCAAGGATTTGTCTGAGTTCAATTTAGACCTTCTATCAAACATCTTATGTGCAACATATATTCACATATGTACATCAAAAATTTTAACTGGCCTGTAGCTTAAACCAAAGAAAAAAAATACAAACTTAAAGCAGAGCTGCTCAAATGATGAATAGAGGAGAAAACTAAACTACAATAACCTCCGCCCAAAAACTCTTCCTCTATATTGCTAAATGTTTTTTTTTTTTTTTCAATTTTTGGCAACAATCTGCAAAATATAATCAAGCAAAGTTTTTTTTTTTTTTCTTTCTACATTCAGACCAAACCCATATCACATACACAAAAATTACAGGAGGCAAATACTAAACTTGACAGAATTCACATCTAAGAGGAGAAATAGCAAACGCCTCGAGGGAGAGCAATGTCGTCGTTCTTGCAGTCATTTCTAAACCTAAGGAAGAACTGGTTAGCAGCTCAGCACATGAAGTTCCTTTCTAAATGTCTTTGTCATTAGGGTCAATTCACACCCATTCCCTTTCATTTTCTTTTCTCTTACAAATTCTAAATTCTCAATTCCGAACATTTTCTATGTAATTGATTTGTTCAATTTCAAATTTTGAGATGTAGTGGGAGGAGGAGATGGTAGAGAGTTGACGGTGGTAGAGAGAATGCAGAGAGGGATAACGCACATAGAAGGATAATGACTGTGAATGAAGAAGGGCAAAGAAGGAAGAAAATTTCTCCATTCTCAAAAAAGTTTTATTCCCACCTCTTGAGGTGGTGGGAATGTTTTATTCCCATTTTCAATATAAATTTTCATCCGTCAAGTTAAGTTAATTACCTGTCAAGTTAATTAATTTCTT
This sequence comes from Cercis canadensis, assembly GCA_003255065.1. Taxonomy (NCBI): domain Eukaryota; kingdom Viridiplantae; phylum Streptophyta; class Magnoliopsida; order Fabales; family Fabaceae; genus Cercis; species Cercis canadensis. Next base: position 93,187 of record QAOA01004544.1, read on the forward strand.
GTCAAACGGCTTTCACAATTTTAGTAGTAACGGCATGGGGATTGGTTCAACTAATGTCCCCAAGCATCTTTATGTTTGAGAATGATTTTTTTATCACTTGTACTAAACATGAGAAACTTTTATTCCCATCTCACCTTCTCAAGAATATTAAAATATTTCATGTACCAAACACCACCTTATAGATAAGTTCCTTAAGCAAGGATTTCCTATCTACCATTGCTGGAATACTAATCAATAGCCCTATCAATAGAGTATAAAGGGGTCCTTGGAGTGCAGGGGCAGAAGTACAAACATAGGGTCCCTTGTATATAAATATATATATACACTAAGGTAATAGAAAGGGACAAAACGAGAGAAGTATCTGCGTAAGGTGAAAGAAAGTAGAAGCAGGCAAATTGGAATCCTCTTGCGGCTTGTCTACTTCCACAACTACTCTCCCTTCCCCTTTCCTAAAGTTTTTAACTTTTGCTGCGAGCCACGTCCTTGTGCCTTTGACTCAAAGCAAGTGACTCTCTCCTAAGTCCTCACCTAACCATGAGTTTTTTTTTTTTTTTTTTTTTTTTTNTTTTGAAGAAATTAATATTTTTTTTTTCTGGTTAGCACTGAGTTTTAGTGGTTGTCACAGGTTTTCGTTAGTCACTAAAATTTTGGTTCAATCGTTTGAGGGGAGTATCTTATTCCACAAAGCTTCAGAAATATCTTTCTTGATTTAATTTCTGTTCTTTTAGGATTATTCATTTTGCTAACTTAATTAATGTTGTAGGATAAGAGTTGCAATGACATCCAAAGTAACCTTTGAAAAACACTCAATCACATTTAAACACTGCCGTAAACTTCCCTTTCAATAATTTGGTAAACTGAAATCAGAAGCATTACAAGACAGCCAAACTCCTCTCAACAACCCCGAACCAAATTCACCATACCACTGGGCCCCTCCATATCAACCCCATCATTCGTAGATCACCTGCATCCCACTACTTCCCACAATCATTTCATTTACAAAATCGGGGGAAAAAAAATAGTTATCCTCTTCACGACCTATATATATATATATATTATCATTTAATCTCTTATGTCGGTGAATATTAATTTACCCTACACTGATGACTGATCTATCCACGCATGGTACATGCATCAAGTTTTAAGTTTTATTTTTAATTTATCTATAAAATAACTTGCTAAAGAAAAATCCTAATGCATATATTTTAATTTTTTATATTGTACGAGTATGACAACATGTAAAATTTATAAGGCAATAATAAAGAAATTAATTTTGAGTCAAAATATTTTATTTAATTATGTTATTATGGTGATGTCATAAATCCTGAAATGATGTCATGACCTAACCAATATAAAGTAAACAAGAAAACAGTGGACTGGATTTGGGGCCCCATAGGCCATAGTCACGCATTAGATGGACTTTACCAACCCCAGACCGGTTTGCAGCCGGTTCAACTAAACATTGCTTACTTCTGACCGGTTCAACCCGGATCTTACTTCCTTATATTTTCCCCTTGATGCTACATCCTCTTCAGGCTGAGCTTTAAGTCTTAGAACGCTGAGCAAAAGGTGTCTAGAAAAGGCGAGAGAAGAAAAAGAAGGAAATGGCCACTAACACAGAACAACAGCAGCAAACAGAAACCGGAAGGCACCAAGAGGTTGGGCACAAGAGCCTTTTGCAGAGTGATGCTCTGTACCAGGTACCACCAAGTCCAAGCCCTTCTCATTAATGGAGCCCTTCTCATTAATGGAGATCCCCTCTTGTTTTCTTCTTATTCTCACATTAAATTTTAATTAATGGGCTATTTATTGGGTATGATTTGATTTGCAGTATATACTGGAGACCAGTGTTTACCCAAGAGAGCCTGAAGCCATGAAGGAGCTCAGAGAGTTAACTGCCAAGCACCCTTGGTAAATTTCAAAGTTCATCTATTTCATCAATTTGGTTTTGTTTCTGTGTGTGTTTATGAATTTGGTGATATTAACGTTTAACGATTGATTGAACAAAATTAAACAGGAACATCATGACAACCTCAGCAGACGAAGGCCAGTTCTTGAACATGCTCCTTAAGCTTATCAATGCCAAGAATACCATGGAAATCGGTGTCTACACAGGCTACTCCCTACTTGCCACTGCCCTGGCTCTCCCTGAAGATGGAAAGGTACCATAACTTGAAGATACAATTTTTCTGTGTCATAATAATTGTGTCTTAGGAAAAGATAGAATTGTTTAGCTGAAGAAGGTTGTGGTTGTAATTATGACAGATCTTGGCCATGGACATTAACAAAGAGAACTATGAACTGGGTTTGCCCGTGATTGAAAAAGCTGGTGTTGCCCACAAAATTGATTTCAGAGAAGGCCCAGCTCTCCCTGTTCTTGATGAACTCATTCAAGACGTAACCATTTCAACCTTTTTTTCTTTTTCAATTGTCTCTATCAAAGAATATAAATTAAACATTGTAATTATTGACAATGATACAGGAAAAAAATCATGGGAGCTTCGATTTCATCTTTGTGGATGCTGACAAGGACAACTACATCAACTACCACAAGAGGTTGATTGATCTTGTTAAGGTTGGGGGTTTGATCGGCTACGATAACACCCTGTGGAACGGTTCTGTGGTGGCACCCCCTGATGCTCCGCTTAGGAAGTATGTCAGGTACTACAGGGATTTCGTCTTGGAACTCAACAAGGCTTTGGCTGCGGACCCCAGGATCGAAATCTGCATGCTTCCGGTTGGTGATGGAATCACTCTCTGCCGTCGGATTAAGTGATTGTCTCCGTCCAAGTCCGACCACCGTTGCTTTACCCCATGATTCATCTCAACAAACTAGGAACAGAGAAAATTTCAAGCAATCCATGCCTAAGCCTTCTTTTTATTCTTTTCTGCAAAATATTTGTATCTGTATCTTTTGTTATGAAACGGTGGAAATTATAATTGAAACTTGAAAGCCTTTATACACGTGTTCCTTTTACTATTACTATTATTATTTGAATTTGTGTCTTTATTATACCTCACCTTTAAAAAAGAAGATAAATAATTATTTTTAATTTGCTATTTTTCAATTTTTCCCAACAAACATATTCTAGAGTTGACTTAGGTTGAAATATATATATTTTTAGTATAATCTATTTAAACCCTTCTCCTCTACCAATTTCGGAACTCTCAACTTGAAGCAAGAACTATGTAAACTTTTCCCCTTTAATTAAAGAAAATACATCATTTCATAGAAAAATTCACAAGGGCCTAGCAGGCAGCAAATGTTTTATTCTTTATTTGTTTTTAAAAAATCATTTAATTCCAACTTCTCTCATATTATGTAAAATGTTCAAAATAGTTGGTTATATCACATAGTGGAGAAGCAACACGTCACACACTATGAAATGCAAGAATGTGGTGAAGTGCATGCCGTATCGCGATTGTAGTCAATTATCTTTTACTCATGCTATTCTTTATTTGCTTGGGACAAGTTGTTATGGATTTCTTTATTTATTTTTGTGGTCTTATCATGGAGTTCATGAATCATGACAACGATTATGACGTGTCAGGTCGCCAATGGATAGGGCCTCCGTTCACCAACCCACCAAACTAAATTTCAACATGATAATATAAAATTATTAGAATGTTTTTATTGGTAGGAGGACAACGATCAAACACTCAATAAAAACAGAAATATAAAATGTAGAATAAATCTACATTTGATGAAAGATTTAACATTTAATAAAATAATCTTTAAAAACATATTAATTATAAAATAATCTAATATTTGTTAAATTTTAAATGTTTCAATGACTACTTTTTTACCCATATTAAATCTTGAATTTTTAAAAATCACAAATGTAAATTTACTCTAAAATGTATCTTTTTAAGACGAGGGAAAGGTATCTGTTTCTTCTGTCACATCATTTACCATAAAATGGCAACTTTCTTGATGCACTAGAGAGTAGTAGTAACAAAAACTTGACCAGGGCAACATCCTATACTTCCAATTAAACAATTAACACACTTCCAAGAGAAATATAATCCATCAGTTGCCGATAACCCTCACGCAAACGCTCACATCAACACAGCATACAAACATGAGGAGAGCCATTCCACTACAAGTTTTCTTCTTTCCTACACAATAGGGGGGGGGGGCTCAGACTGCAACCCATGTCCTCCTACACTACAAAGGACTCTCCCTCGTACCGCCTGGAAAAGGCTATTTGCACATTGAATGTTCCCTATGTTAAAAATAACTTCAAAGAACCTCAATTTAGTTTTTTTCCCCTGTTTTTGAAGGGGAAAAAGAAAGAGAGAGAGAGAGAGAGAGAGAGAGGGCCGGGGGGGAGGGGGGGTGGTGTTGAGGAAATAAAGATAAACACCACATTGCCATATGGCTAGCTCTGAACTCCTGTTTCACTTTCATATAGCCTGTTCACATGGAAGCAACCTCCCAATCCCCTTATCTAGTTTGGAGCTAAGACCACCCATTTAGTTGAAATCATTTAACTAAAATCAGACTATGACATATATATAGTCTCACTCTTTTATGTTTTAACCTTAAAGAAAAAGTTTGAAACAAAAAAAAAAAAAGCATACATCACATATACCTCTATTTTATCCCAACAACTGTACAAATCTTAATACAAACTAAATAGGCACTCCTCTAACTTCCAGACATCATCTGCCTATCCACTAATGCCTAGAAGACCATGTTATGTTATACAGAGATACCCAACTTTGATTGTCCGCCAACAACGTATCATTCCCCAGTAAAACTTGTAAAGAAACCATACAGCATGAACCTGATAACAGCATCACTACCTAGCAGAATTGAAATCCGATTTTGAATTAAATCAACCTTAAACCAAAGAGGTCACAATGAGAAAGGCATAATAATCCTGACTATTTGCGACAGAGAACCAAAGACACAACCTCGACAGCCCCTTCTATGACGCAGTAATAAAAAGTTCGTATTCCGACCGATATAATTTGCACATCAAGTGGTTTGAGGAGCACAAATTTGGCATCACGAATCAGAAAGAAGCAAAAGAGGACTTCCTAAACCAGAAGGTGACACAACATTGAAAGCAGCTAAACCATCGAAACGTTGTAATTTGTAAATACTATTTAATTCGAAAACTACTTGGATATTGTTGAATTGCCTGAATATGAAAACTCAACTACTAATTCCAAATATGGATACTCGGATAGAATCGGCAAAAACATTTGGGCATCACCCAGAAACCTAGAATCCATGCAAACATTTCTGCATTACTGAACAAAAGCAACTAAATCATTTGATACTTGCATTAAAAGCTAAACAACAAGTCTGATTTAAATTAAAAAGCCTCTCAATACTGCATAAGTGAAATACCAAAATTATAGAACTAATGGTCAACATAGAAGGTTTTCCACAGCATATCATAAACAGAAAACTAAAATAAATCGACAAAAACACCTTTTTGCCATAGTTTTTCGAATAACAAGCATCAACGGTAGGACTTCTGGAACCTAGCACGAGCACCACGACCACCGAACTTCTTGGGCTCGCAGCGCCTTGGATCAGCAACAAGAAGTGTTCGATCGTACCTGACGAGGATATCCTTGATCTCCTTCTTGCTCTGCTCATCCACATACTTCTGGTAGAAAGCGACGAGGGCTTTGGCTATGCTCTGGCGAATTGCGTATATCTGTGAGGTATGACCACCACCCTTGACACGGATGCGCATGTCGACTCCGTTGAAACGGTGTCTCCCCAACAGAAGAATGGGCTCGAATGCCTTGAATCGGAGAATCTCTGGTTCCACAAGCTCGATTGGGCAGCCATTGATCTTGATCAGTCCACGACCCTTTTTACAGTAGGTCACCGCCACAGCAGTCTTCTTACGACCAAAGCACTGAACCGATTCGATTGCTTGCGCCTGCGCCATTGTGTGCAGATTCTTTGTGTCCCCTTCACCCCTCAGAGAAAACCCTAACCCCGCAAAGTGTCCTCACAGTGAATCACTTAGGGGCGAGTTGAGAGACCTTATACCAATGGATTAGGGTTTTTCGGGCCTCCTATAATGTCCTTCTTTATCCATGTAATTACATGCTTGCCATATGACCAAACACTAAACACAGGCCCAACCCAAAGCAAAACAAAAATCCAAGTCCAGTTCAAAAGTCTACTTTTTTTTTTTTTCTCATTATGAACTGCCTTGGAGGATGCAGAAGCCCAAAAAAAGTGCCATAGACTATGGACTTTGATTTGCTTTGCTCACTTTTTTTTTTGTCATAATATAAATAAAGCTATTTTTTTTTAGTTGGGATATAGGGAAATGCTAGCTTTTTAATTGAATAATGTTACACTTCAATTTTTTCTTATTATGCAAAAAAGATTATGGAAATTCATTGGTTGATGTTCATAAAATTTGTTTTCAAATTATAAACCATTTTATTTTGAGACGACAAGATGTTTATTTAATATGATTTTTAAAACTAAAAATATACTATGTTTTTAAATGAAAACTTAAACTACTTTAACTTTAGTATATAGTAATTTTTTTTGGTAGTAAAGTTTAGTACATAGTGATGTTAATTATATATTAGTTAGGGTGTGTTTTGTTTGATTAAGAGAGTAAAATTTAATGGAGTAATATTTAAGGAGGTTAATGAGGATGCAAAGATTAACCTACTTACAGGGAAGGTAGTGGACCTAATAATTACTCCAATAAAAGATTACTCATTATTTATTTGTACAATCAAACATACATAAAGAAGGTAAAATTTACTCCATTAAATATTTACCCTTTTTACCCTCCCCACCAAACATACTAATAGTTCACAATTTTAGATTAGTATAATAGACTCATATAACTCAGATTTTGCCATCTAACTAGTGTAAGATAAAGCAATGTGTAATAAACATGGCACAAATTCATGGTAGCACTTGTAGGTGCTGCCCCTAAACTGTGGTCTGTTTGGGGTACTAGAAGGCTTTTTATGCTTGGGCTTTGGTTAGCATGCACCTGCGCATGATGGCTTAAAGAACTTGTCGTGTATATTATTCTTTTTACACGTACTTGGCAACATGAGGATATTACAAGGCTTGCCAATCTCCAATTACATTTACAACTGAGTTGTCGTATTGAGAAAACAAAATAGCCAATCAAACAACTATTCAATTGCTTCTGCCGCGGGAAGTTCTGGCGTTTAACATTGACAAACTTGAAGCCCTCTTATTCTTTACCCCACTAATTGATAAGTAGGCTTATTCAAATGGGCCCTTACTGTAACTAGTGATTACGATTCCAAATTCAATAGCATACTGCATGAAGATTCTTTAATGCCTTAGTAACAATCACGAACCAATTCAATTCGTCTCTTCCTTTTTCTTCTTCTTCCTCACACCAAAGCACAGTGCTCTCAATTCTCATGGGGTCGCCGGCGAATGATACCGACGAACCTTTAACTCCCGCCGGCCGGCTGTTCCTCCAGCCAGAAACAAACCAAATAATCCATTGCGTCATGGGCCTCAAGAATCCCATCAACATCGATTCTATCAAATCCGAACTCCGCAATTCCCCCATGCTCAAACACCCAAGATTCACTAGCCTCATGGTTCGTGACTATCGAGGTATTGAGCACTGGCGCAGAACCGAAATTGACATCGAAAACCACCTCGTAATTATCGACGACCCCGTCTCCTCCGCTGCCGATGATGAATCGGTTATTAATGAGTACTTGGCCGAGTTATCCATAGACCCATCTGGGCTCAGCACAGACAAACCCTTATGGGAAATTCACCTCTTAATAGCGCACAAGTGCCTAATTTTCCGAATCCATCATTCTTTGGGTGATGGAGTTTCTTTGATGTCCTTGCTTCTGGCGTGCTGCAGGAGGGTGGATGATGCGGATGCTTTGCCAACGATGGTTTCTGCCAATAGCTCGAAGAGTAATGGAAGGACTCCGACTCGGACTCGTTGGAGGAATTTGTGGGGTTTTGTGATTATGGTGTGGTTTAGTTTTATTTATGTGCTGGAGTTTACGTTAAGGAGTTTATGGCTTCGTGATCGGAAAACGCCGATAACCGGCGGAGCAGGGGTTGAACTGTGGCCAAGGAAGCTAGCAACAGCTGGGTTTTGCCTCCAAGACATGAAGGTGGTCAAGGCGGTGCTTGCTCATGCGGTGAGTTACTTTTTCTATTTCGGAAAAGGACGTGTAACTTACCAATCAACAGTGCGGTTTGTACTTTTTCAAATCGTCTCTCTCTGCAAAATCAGTGACACAGTTACTCAGAAATCATTCTTTTCTCCTTAAAACAAAAATCACAGAATTTTTTTTTTTTTTTCTGTCTAAAGAAAATTTGTAATTGATGTTCATATGTTTGTAATATTGCCTCTATAAAGCATAAAGCGTTTTTCATTCAAGGACCAACAAGGATGAATATGATAATAATTTAATGTGTTTCACTAAATTTATGCTGTAGGCCATTGTGAATAAGTATATACAAATTAAGAAATTTTTTTTTCATGCTTGTAATTTTTTAGTTTATCCTATCTTGCAGACCATAAATGACGTTTTATATGGAATTATATCAGCTGGGTTATCAAGATACTTTGATTTTCGAGAACCAAATGGTAATTTTTCGAGAGAATTATCAAAAAAGAAATTTAAAAAGAATTTATTTCAAAAACAGAAAGATGACCAATGAAAGCAAACAGTAATCATTGATCATATTGTTGATTTCTGTTTATGAAACAGATTTTTTCTTATCCTTCTTTTTTGATAATTCTCTCTAATCTTCCTATACATAACATACATATGTCAATATACGTCACAAATCAAACTTTTGTTTTCTTTTTAGGGCTGCAAGAAGGGCTTCGGATAACAGGGATGGCCATGGTTAACTTGAGAGAACAAAAAGGATTGCAGGTCTACTCTCTACTCTGCCTGTATTTTCTTATCTGACTATTTTCCATAATCCTTATTTATGGTTCAAGTTATGTTATAGTTTATCTAATATCGAGATTGGATAAAAATGACTAATCCTGACCAGGATCTATCCCATTTGATGAGAGGCAATTCAGGAGCAAGGTGGGGTAACAAATTAGGCGTGCTTCTCCTACCTGTATATTATCATAAAAGTAACTGTAATGGTCCTCTAGAATATGTGAAAAGAGCTAAAACAATGATTGACAAAAAGAAACAATCTTTGGAGGCCCCCTTCTCATACAAACTTGGAGATTTTGTGATGTCCTATTTTGGATCAAAGGTAAATTATCCCCCCAACACTCTCACAGAAAATCAAGTTCATCTTCCAAACATCTTTGAATTTCAGGCGATAAAGGCAAAGGTCAATCAATCTAGTTGTATCAAAATGATGAGAAAGTTGAAAGTTGCAGCTAAGGCAAAGATTAATGCTGTTGTTTATATATTGCAGGTTGCTAGCTTGTTAAACTACAGGATTGTTTGTAATACTAGTTTTACAATCTCAAATGTGCTTGGTCCAAAAGAGGAGATTATGATTTGTGGCAACCCTGTAACTTTCTTAAGAGCAAATAGTTCTGGCCTACCTCATGTATATCCTCTAAAATCTCCTTTTCCTCATGGCATTCCTAAAATTTGGATTATAATGAATATTACGTTCAATGTAATTTTTGCTAATTGCAGGCACTCACAATGCACATGGTGAGCTATGCTGGAAGGGCTGACATGCAAATCTTGGTGGCTAAAGACATTATTCCAGATCCAGAGTTTCTCGCAAAATGCTTTGAAGATGCTTTGCTTGAAATGAAGGCGCAGGCTATGGCCAACATCTAAATTCTCAGTCTCGGGGAAATTGCTTTTTGTAATTTAGTTAAATGTGACAACATTAGATATACAAGTTCTCATGAATGATTCTCTGATGTAAAGTATCACGTTTACCATGGTTTGCTGAGAAATTTCAGTTACTCAAGTCCATATTGATCACTATTTTGGTGTAGTGGTCCATATTGTACGACTATATTTAATGCAGCCGGGACATCCACCACCGAATTAGAAACAACCAAAGGACATCCACCACCGAATTAGAAACAACCAAACTCCACACCCGTATAAGGGTCCACGAGCCTTTCACCAAATTTGGAGTTTGACACTTCGAATACAACTCATTTTCTTTTGGTGAGGGCTAAGTTACCACCCTTTTTAGAGGGTAACGCTACATCTTCTCTTAATTAGGTGGGATTTATAGTTTAATTTTGGTATCATTACGAATATCTTAAAAAATTGAGTCACCTAGTACATATCAGAACTTATAATTTTTTATAAAATGTAAGAATAATACGATACAAAAAAATGTGCCAAAAATAAACTTAAAAAGTTGTTTTCTAGTACATTTTTTAAAATTATGTTGTTCTTGTATTTTATAAAAAACTGTGTACTGGTACATATTGGGTGATTCAGTTTTTTAAAATATTCACAATAACACCAAAATTACTTGATGGGTTGCACCTGAACCCACCTAACACAAGAAGGTGTAGCGTTACCACCCCCAAAAAGACGTGATAGCTTAGCGTTCATCTTTTCTTTTATTGATAAATAGTATATTATGAGATTCTTCATCACAATTATTATTTGTCAAGTAATGCTCCTTAATTTTAAGGTTACCATTTCGGTGTCACTTGTTGCTGAAATGCAACAACTGACACTACAATGCTTGGCCAATTAAATGTTGACTGTGTAAGTAAAAACTTGGTTAAGTAAGTTTTATTAAATTATGGTTTTGCCCCAAAGTTGAGATAATTACAAAATTATCCTCAAAAGTTGAGATAATTACAAAATCACCTCAAATGAACCATAATCCCTAAATTTTAAACTCCAAATTCTAAAAAATAAACCTTAAATCTTAAATCTTAAACCCAAAAAAAATAAATAGATTGGGGCTAATTTATAAATAGTGAAAAAAATTGTGGGGCATTATTTTGTAATTAACATAACTTCATTGATAGTAACAGAATTTTAACATAATTATATGTTATATTTGTAATAAGCTAAATTACCAATTATACAAGTAACTAAAAAATTTGCTAATATCACTCAATCAATCAGTAGCTGTCACATGTCACTATCAGTTGTTGCATTTTAACAACAAGTGATATTTTAATCGTTTTCTAATTTTAATATTTCTTTTTAGTATAGGAGAATACTACTCTATGAATTCATAGAAGAAAGAAAAACCATAAAGAGATTAGATTCTGCTACCTCCAAAGGTTACCACTGCTCCTTAGTTCATCTATTTATCAAATTTCATTAGATTTAGCTTTAAAAGAAACTATGACTCTTTCTCTTATACTTCACTTATCGTAACGGCCTACCTCTTTTAGAATCATTGATTTCAAATGATCTATTGTACTTTCTTATCATCCTTAGTTGGCCACATAAGGATTATAAGACTTTGTTAATCACCTTACGTATATAATTCAGGGAAAAAAAAAAATCTTACATAAGCATACATGAGCAGTTTTTTTTTTTCCCTGTAAATAGATTTCATTCAAACAGAGTCAGAAGGAACGAAGTTAACAACCAAAAATTAGCTCATTGACCTAAATATTACATTTTAGCAATAAAATTATATATTTTACCACATTTTTTAACTTAATTATAAATATTACAATTTAAAAAAAATTAAAAATAATTTTTTTAACATGTGGGAACCACCAGACACGCCAATAAATACGTGGCGTGTCCACGTGAGACACGCCAATAGACTATTAGCGTGTCCCTTCATAAACTTAACTATTTGCAGCTTTTTCCTTTTTTTTTTTTTTCATTCTTAAAAGGCAACAAAAAATGACACTTCATAAGGCCATTAGTGTGTCTAACGTAAACACACTACATGACTATTGGTGCATCTGATGATGTCAGTTATTTTAAAAAAAAAATAAATTATAATATTTAAATAATTAAAATTAAAAACTATTATAAATTAATAAATTTATTTATAAAATGTAATATTCATATCAAATAGACTCAAAAAATGAGAGATAAGATAACATATCCCAACCACGCGAACTTGTTCAAAAAGGTTACATTATGAGCGTGACATTACCATTCTTAGAAGTTAGAAACTTTACAATCCACCATTGGTTAGGTGAAGATAAAATTGATCAATCATCGATCCAAGATGGGTCAACATTGCACAATCAATAGATAACCAGCTTTTGTACTTGTTCCGCTACAGAGGAGTGGCATCAAACGGTGCCACGTCGGAGTTTCGTGAAACCAAAGTTCAAACGGTGCCACAGCTTTTGAGTAATTGCAAGTTGTGGTCACCACTGTTACAATCTAATATAAATTAATAATCAGTACGACTATTCGCTAACCAATCCATTTCTTTCTATCAGTACACTCTCAGCCAATAGCATTTTAGCAGAGCACTCTCTCATGGGTTCGCCGGCAAATGATTCCGACGAGCCTCTAACTCCAGCCGGACGGCTGTTCCTCCAGCCAGAAACCAACCAAATAATCCATTGCATCATCGGCCTCAAGAATCCAATCGACGTCGACACCATCAAAGCCGTAATCCGCAACTCCTCTATGCTCAAACACCCAAGGTTCAATAGCATCATCGTCCGTGACCATCGCGGCTTTGAGCACTGGCGCAGAACCCAAGTTGACATTGATCGCCACGTTGTGATAATCGATCAGCCTATCTCCTCCGCCGCCGATGACCAATCGGCAATCAACGATTACTTGTCGGAATTGTCCATAGACGCTTCTGGGCTTAGCACAGACAAGCCTTTATGGGAAATTCACTTGTTAAAAGCGCACAAGTGCGTACTTTTTCGAATCCATCACTCTTTGGGTGATGGGATTTCTTTGATGTCCTTGCTCCTGGCGAACTGCAGGAAACTCAACGATCCTGATGCTTTGCCGACGGTGGTCTGTTCCAATCGGGCGAAGAGCAGCAGAAGGAATTGGATGGATTGGAGAAATTTATGGGATTTCGTGAGAATGGTTTGGTTTAGCTTTATTTTTGTGATGGAGTTTGTAGTAAGGTGTTTGTGGGTTCGTGACCGGAAAACGCCGATAACCGGCGGCGCAGGGGTTGAGCTCTGGCCAAGGAAGATAGCTACTGCCAGGTTTCGCTTGCAAGACATGAAGGCGGTGAAGAACGCCGTTGCCAATGCGGTCAGTTGCTCCAATGTTATTTTGAATTTTAGATTTTAGATTTATTTTCTGAAAATGAAAAAATAGAGAATCGGAAAGAAAAACAATCAGTGGCGGGAACTGGGAAGGAATAACAGGTGAGTGAAATCCTAATCATAAGAATAAAGAATTTCTTGGGATGGAAATAAAATTTAAAGTATCCTAGCCATTCAAACTGATGAAGGGGTGGGGACCGGGGATAATAAGGTTTTTATTTTGACTTAATTGTAATTTTAGTCTCTCTATTTTAACCACTTGAACATTTTGGTTCCCCTTCTTTAAAAATGAACTATTGAGTCTCTCTATATTCATAAAATGTACAAGTTTAGTCTATTTATCTTTAAGTCAAAATTCTTAGGTTTATTTCAAGGTATAAAGTTCTTTGATTCATAATGCCACTGTTCAGATTGAAGGGCTACATCTTGTGAACCTTCTCACTAAATTTAAGCTCGATCTAACGGTGAAACTCAGCCCAAAATACCAAAACCATAAGGTTTCATCTAACCAAAAATTTAGACTTATTCACCGTTAGATCGAGCTGAAATTTAATGGAAAGATTCACAAGACGTAGCTCTTCAATCTGAACGGTGGGATTATGAATCAGAGAACTTTACACCTTGAAATAAACTTAAGAATTTTGACTTAAAGATAAATTGACTAAACTTGTACATTTTATGAATATAGAGGGACTTAATAGTTCATTTTTAAAAAAGGATGATTAAAACGTTTAAGTGATTAAAATCAGATGACCAAAATTGCAATTAAACCTTTTATTTTTTATTGCGTTTAGGGCTAGATATAGAAAACCATATTTTAAATTCGGAGCGGGAAAAAAAAATACATCTAAATTTGGATGAAAATAAAGTAATAATAACTATATATTCATGCAAATGTAATTATAAATTTGTTAAAAAAAATCTGTTTATCTAATATTTTATTTGCTACAAATATGCAAAAACGGGTTGCTTCTGATTTTCATCATATGTCATGTATATAATTAGAAATTGTAGGCTCTCACTTTTTAAGAAGATATAAAAGAAGTAAAGTTAATTGAAGGGTTCCTTTCACATTAAACTTCATTTGTTTGACTTCAAATTTGGTCCAATTAGCACCTAAAGTAGTGTGAATCTAGGATGGAAGATAATGGTTAGAAGTTTATGCAAATATAAAGTATGTCTATCTTTTATGTTTATGAATTTTTTTTGTTTCTTTTCTATTTTATTTCTATATATATATATTTATTTATTTATTCGGGGAGAGGGTGGGGTGGGAGTGGCTTCCATTTGTGTTTTTATTTGGGTGACCTAGCATCTGCACATCTCTATGGCCAACACAAAAAAAAAAAAAAAAAAAAAAAAAAAAAAAAAAAAAAAAGCACATGCAAATGCACATGCACATCCCTATCGACATCTTTTGCCTAAACACTTTATATAGAAGCCTGGAAAATTTTGCTAACTCTTTCAAATTTAGAAGCCTATGTATCCTATCTTCAATTACAAGTGTACCAACTCTGCAAATACAGAAGTTACCACCCAAGGGCGGACCTTCATTAGGATTTAGGACAAAGGAGTCACCGCCGGCCAATTTTTTTTTTTTTTAATTTTTTTTACAATTTACTTTAAAAAATTAATATAATTTTACAAAATTTTTTAAAAATCTTAATAAAGTCCTTCAAAATTTTTTTTTATCTTCTTTTAACCCCTCAATATTTTACTTTAAGATCTGTCATTGTTAAATTGAGGCTTCAGAGGCATTATTCTTAGGGTGTGAAAGTATGGTTAATTTACAGTAATAATGTCATTTAATTAAGTAATTATCATTTTAGGTTAATTCTCAAAGTATTTATCAAAATAGATTGATTTTTATCCCTTTTACCCTATCTGATTGGCCTTGGAAAATGCACAAAAACGCATATGCGTTTTCTTTTAAGAAAATGCATATGCATTTTTGTGCATTTTCGAGGCCAATCAGAGTCCTTCTCTTTTCCTCTTCTCTTCACCCATCTCCCACCCTTCACTCTCCCATTCCTTACTTGAAATCAAATGCAGCTTTTTTCGGTTCAATATCATGTGGCAGGGAAAATTATAACTAGTCTTTTTTATGGAGACAATGCTTTGTTTTTACTGTGAAAATAGACTATAGACTATAGAGTCTGCAAGTCAAACAAGAGGTGAAGAGAGAGATATCAAGCAGAGGAGAAATCAAATGGGAAACAAAAGGAAAAAAATAAAACGGAGATTCACAACGGAGGCATTAAAAAAGAAGTAATAAATCTGTCACAGCGCAAAATTTAATGAAATTGGATATCATTTTTTTTCCCTAATAAATGAAATTGGATCTTATAATTATTACCCTAAAATTACCCTGCATAGTTCCATAAGTCCTAAAATTACCATTGGTGGTAAAACGTTTTATTAATTGCGATAATTTCATCAAACGCAAGTCCTGCTGGGTTGACTTCAAGGGATTCATAGCATCAACCCCAATGCCTAATTAACACTAACCTACTTAAGAAATTATAAATGAATGTCATTTGTCAGAAGAAAACAATATGCATTCCTTCATTTGATTTAATTTGGAAATCTGAAGTGCCGGAGAGAGGGGTGAAGGGAAGAGGGAAAGGAAAGAAGAACTTTGACTGGTCTTAGAAATGCACAAAAATGCATATAAAAATTAACCCATTTTAGTAAATATTTTAAGAATTAACTTAAAATGATAATTACTTAATTAAATGACATTATTACTGTAAATTAACCGTGAAAGTATCCCCTTTCTTCTTCACTGTTCTGCAAACAGGGGATTCTTTTTTTTTTTTTTCTTGATTCAACAAACAGGGGATTCTGAATATGCCATAATGCTGTGTTTTTAACCACTCACCCTAATACATAGAAAATTCAAAGACAAAGTTAAAATATTTAATGCCTGCATATACTTGTCAGCGTTTTGCAGCAGGCCACTCAACATGTAGATGAAAATTTTTAATTACTTCTTTTCATGCTTCTGATTTGTTAATTTATGCTGTGTTGCAGACCATAAATGACATTTTATTTGCAATTATATCATGTGGGTTGTCAAGATACCTGGATTTTCGAGCACCAAATGGTAAAATTCATTTGTGTATGCAATTTTTTATCTACATGGCCTCTTTCTATCTGACATTCACAGACAGAGACATACGAATCATGACTACCTTTCTTTTTTTTTCTACCCCCTCCCTCTCTCTCTCTCTCTCTCTTCTTGTCAGGGCTGCAAGATGGGCTTCAGATAACAGGGCTAGCTATGGTTAATTTAAGAAAGCAGCAAGGACTGCAGGTCAACTTTGGCTCCCTTTACTTTCCTTGTCTATCTGATTTGCACCATTTTTACTTATGGTTCAAGATATGTTTACGATTTAATGTTGCGGTCGGATAAAAATGACTAATGCTGATCAGGATCTATCCAATTTGATGAGGGGAAATTCAGGAGCAAGGTGGGGTAACAAGTTTGGCATGCTTCTCCTGCCAATATATTATCATAAAAGTAACGTTTCTTTTCCTCTAGAATATTTGAAGAGAGCCAAAGAAATGATTGACAGAAAGAAACAATCTTTGGAGGGCTATTTTTCATACAAAATTGGAGATTTTGTGATGTCAAGTTTTGGAGCAAAGGTGAATTTTCATTTCAACCCTCTTTGAAGTTCAGGCTATTACCTAGTTGTATCAAAATTGGAAGAAGTTGAAAATTCCAACTACTTGTAGAACATCCTGCAAAAGTAATGCTGTTGTTTATATATTGCAGTTTGCTAGCTTGCTAAATTACAGGATTCTTTGTAACACTACCTTTACAATCTCAAATATGGTTGGCCCTCAAGAGGGGATTATGATTGGAGGCAACCCTATATCTTATTTGCGGGCGAATAATTCTGCCTTGCCTCATGTACATCTTCCAAACTCTCTAATTTCCTCTTTGCATTCCTAGCCTTCTGAGTATAAGATAAGGTTTTATGTAAAATCAATATTAATTGCCTATGGGTTGTACTTGGTAATGCAGGCACTCATTTTGAACATGGTGAGCTATGCTGGAATGGCTGACATGCAAGTCCAGGTAGCCAAAGACATCATTCCTGATCCAGAATTTCTTGCCAAGTGCTTTGAAGATGCATTACTTGAATTGAAGAAGCAGGCGATGCTCAAAATCTGACTTTTATACAAATTGTTTTTCTTGTAGAATTTGACAACTTTTCAGAGAATGACTTTTTAACCCGCACATTCAAAAGATAGCTTATTTGACCTATTAAAAGAACTCATGTAGAACTTAAAGAGATTTGTTATCAACTCCCTTATTTACCTATTCAAAGACATCATTTTGAGCATGCTTTATGTGAGGAAAGATTATTGGAAAAGAAGGGCACATTCTGAACAATTTGTATTTGCTTTCCACATAAAACCCATTATGTATAGAACTTCTTGTGTTGATATGTATTAGCAATCTTAGTATTGAAAACCAAATAAGCAGCTACATTTTTACCTTGCTCAGATTTTGAATTGCCTAATAACAGATTCGCAAGTCAATTTTTGCAGGGCTTTAAAATAAGAGAGGTGCATTTACCTCGTCAAATCTTAATTTAAGGAGTGTGAAACCCACTGTATCAGCACCATTTAATCTCAAAATCAAATATCAGTAAACGCAACTTATATGTACATTAGCTATACTTACAGCATCAAATCTCTCTCTCTGAAATCTCAAGTCTGTACTTCAATCCTCTCCAAGCAACGAAAGCATGTTATACAAAAATATACTATTCAAACATAACAAGACCGATTGCAAAAACTGCTAAGTTTGATTGTTATGCAAGTCATTCTTAGGTCAGGAGCATCGAGTTTTCTTGCCTTTTCAGAGTCATGCCTTGGCTAGGAACGTATTCCTTTGCTTCTTCCTTTCTTCCTTCTTAACAGCAGCTTCCTTAGGAAACCAAAGCCTCCTTGTTTTTTACTTGGCACAATTGCCTGAGCACCTTTAGCATTGCTTGTATCATTTTGCTCTGAAGTAAGATTTGTTTCAGGAGCAGTTACAATGATATTAAGAGCTTGCGAAGCATTGCAGTCATTAGAGTGAAGAAGGGGTGGCTTCTCTACATCTCTAGTAGTCTTATTTTCTTCAGTTTGGGCAGACTTGAGTGTCCGTGCTTTAGCATCATCCTCATCTTGCATTTGGCTGCGTAGAGAGGATCGCTTCATCAAGTTCTTCTTCTGGGTTTGATTGGCCATAGCACTTCTTGTTGAGAGAACCCTTTCAAAAAGTGCTACTTCACTAGACGAAGCAAGTGCCTTCACTTGTTTCCCAAGGTTTAAAATGGTTTCTTGGCACTCTGCCAACTTTGATGAAGCTTTTGTAATCTCCCAACCCTGAAAATTTTATTAAAATATCAACTGGGTTAAGATTTATTGACACAGAAAAGGGTTTTACTTTGTGGAAACAAAGAAATAATATAAATTGATAGTATCAGAGATTGATATACCATCAGAACATACAAAATAATTCTTATTACCAGAGTTATGACACCAGTTGAAGATATGAAGAATGGTTTCAGTGTTTCAATTCTATAACTTAAATTTAACGAGACATAAACTACTTACAGCATGAGATATCTTTTCCATTTCAAGCCCGTCCTTTGTTGGAGATTCCTTTGCAATACTGTTCCATTCACATGTTTCCAAAATGAGATCTATTTACCAGTGAAAAAGAAAACTATAGAACAGTTGGGGAAAGAAGAAAGAAAAAAGAGTGCGAAAACCATTACCTTTCTAGCTGGAGTTGAAGCTCCAAACATGTCGCTTCTAATTCTTCACAGGAGTTATTTCTATCGTCCAATTCAACTTCTAAGGATGAAAACTTTTGAAAGAATTCATTTAACTTGGCCTGGGTTATTGTAAGCTGAGTATCAAGATCTTCATTTATCAGCTTTTGATGTTCCATCTGATCCTCTATCATCCCTTTGGATTCTTTCAGTGTCTCCACTTCTGATTGTAAACCTTTAATGCTATTTTGTGCTTCCTGAAGTTCAGATACCAAACCCTG
The DNA here is from genome assembly GCA_003255065.1 of Cercis canadensis. NCBI lineage: Eukaryota > Viridiplantae > Streptophyta > Magnoliopsida > Fabales > Fabaceae > Cercis > Cercis canadensis. The sequence goes on from QAOA01004544.1 coordinate 112,405, forward strand.
GCTCTCATCAGTTATAGAACGCAGCCTTGCTTCCAAGTCTTTCCTTGCAGATTCCATGTTCCTCAGGTCGTCTTTTAATTTTCTGTTTTCTTCTTGGAGACCAGACTGATTATTCTTCATGTTGGAGAAGACATGCTCATCATGTGGAGAAGCAACTAAGGGTGAACAAGAAGACTCCTCATTAAATATTCGAACAGTATCTAGTTTCAGAGGTGGATCATCAATACCAATTTGATTTTCATTTTCATGTTGCAGTTGATGACAACTGAAATGCTTCTTGATCTTATCTCTTGCAATTGAAGCATTTGTAGGGTTGGTGCAGTTATTTATGCTCCAGTCTAAAGCAAATGCTACTTCTTCAACAAACTTTTCCGAATCAGCTCTTCCGGTTAATAAATCTTTACAGGTATGAACAAGTCGTTGCAGAACAGGATTCAACTCTGAAACCTTCCATTGGAAAACATGAACAAAGTATTCTTTGGATGTTGGTGAGAGAGACATGTTGAAATGCTGGTTCTCATCTTGGCAATTGTTGCTGATAAACGATGTGGGAGCCAGCCCTTCAATCAGTTTGATAATTCTATGGATTGACTTCCTCAAACTAAAATTGATACGTTGGTTGCCTTTTTCTTCTGCTGTATCACTGAAACTATTATCACCAAAAGAATCAGATTCTCCAAGAGGCCTTGCCTTTTGAGTTGTATCAGATTTACAGGAATATGGGTAATTTATGCAACCCAAAGCAATTTTTATGTCCTCAATGAGTTCATCAAGAGTTCGTTTCGATACTCGCTTTTGTTCCAAGATAGCATTCAAAACAATCTGAAGCCAGTCAAATGATATTTCACTTGTTGCATATTTGAATTGGGTCTCCTGTTTCCTCTCACTGAAGCTAAGATCTTGGTCAAGTGGTACTAGCTCCCTACCAGTTAAATCAGAGCGGCATCCCCTTTTAGGTGTATCAACAGAAACTATAGCTCGTTTCTCCATCTCAACAAAATCATCCAGCAAACTCATATCTGGAGCTTCAATGGCTTTGCTGTGCTGTTGATTTCTAACTTCTCCAGTTCTTAGTTGTTCCAGTTCTGAAATAAGTGCATTTGCCCAGGATTCAGAAGAGCTAACTCCATCCTCACTAGCAGTGTCAAATTTTGATATTAAAGGAAGTTCATTTGATGCAGTATTACACCTTGCTAGCTCCATGGACTTATGATTTTCAAAAACCTTTTTGAGCAGAATCTCTGCCTGTGATAATCTGGAAGCTGTTTGAGCATACATAAGTCTTGAAGAATCTAATTCATCATTTTTCTTGGTTAAAATTCTTTTCAAAGCCTTGTTTTCCTCATCCAGATCCTGTAAACGTTTAATCATCAAGCTGATACTTTTGTCAGATACGTCATGAGAGTTTCCTATAGCAGCGTTATTGTAAATCAAATCTCTGGTAGGATTTGACTTTCTTCTTCTCATATCTGTCTCTCTTCTCATCATTCCAACTTCATTCTTCATATTCACCAAACCAGTAGGACCAGGTGACCTTTTCTGCACCAGTAGACAGAGTCTTTGACACTCAGCTTCTAACTTTGAGACTTTCTGAATACTCTCCATATGTTGTTTATGTGATGCATCTGCATATTGACGGCTATAGTCCATCTCTTCTTTCCGGATTTCAAGTTCTTTCTCAAGCATGTGGAACTCATATCTCAGGAAAGCATTTTCCTTCTCTGTGGAATCTAATCTAGCCATTAGTGTACTAAATTCTGCATCTGTGTGATGTTTACTTCTAAGCAAGTCTTCAACAGATTTCTCTTTGGCTAGTAGGGCTTTATTTAGGCGAGTATTCTCAGTAGTTAAGTAATCTAGCCTTTTACTTGTTTCCCGCAACTTCTCTTCCAATTCATTCTGAATCTTCTCATACTCTCCTGATATCTTTGCAACAACAGCACATGCCCTTCGTTCTTGTTCTTCTTGAACACAGCTTGATTGCTGCGAAGAGTCTTGCAATGTTGCATCTGAAGGAGTTACTCTTTCAGCAGATGCTTCTTCCCCTAAATCTTCATTTGATTTCTTTTCATGTGTGTCAGCTTCTTCTTTTGCCTTATCCTTGCCTATATTTAATCGGAAACCAATCACTTCAAGTAATCTCCAAAGGAAGTGCAATCTAAGAGTGACAAAAGGTGAGGGGACGTGTGACAGTAATAAGGTACCTGTAATTTCCTCTTGAGACTTTTGTGCCTGTTTTGATGAAGGGTCATCTGCACCATGACAATCAAGGAGGACTGAAGCTAACTTCTCATTTAGACTTCTTGATGATCTTTCCAGTACAGCTTGTTTATCTGTTGGAAGTTTATGTACCTAATAAAATAAAATAAAATTCTATCAGTATATGAATCAGATTTAACATCTCTACTGTGAAATGCAGAAAATCAATCTTAAATTGAAGGTATTAGCAGGTTTAGTTCCAGTGATTGACAAAACTTACTAAAGGTAGTGACTCAACAGCTTTGCGGGTAGCAGAAAATCAGAAAACAAGATGAGGATAAATCACAAAGAGAGGAAATCAAATAGCTACATGTAGAAATGAGTTTGGTGAAATTTTTTGTACCTCTTGTTCGATTGTTCTTGAAGGATTGACAACTTTGTCCCCTGCAAAGATTGTCTTCTCCAAAGATCTTTTCCTCCATAGCCATGGCTTGTGGTTCATGATTTCAGGTGCTATCTAAGAAAAAGGGGAAAACTTCACTATACTAGTTTCTCTGTTTGGTGGTCAATGTTTCAATTTCAGTAACAAAAACCGCAACAATTAAAATGAAGGGAATTTGGGTGCAAATTATAAACTCCAAAGTTCAGCTGTGTCATTTTCAATTTGGCCATAAACAAATTGTTATCAACCATTTTTATGAACTTGGCCTTTATATTTACCAAGATGAGGTGGAAACTAGCTTTGAATTGCTGACAAAGGATATAGTTCTGATGTGCATGAATAGGAAAGAGTAGGATCTCAAAGAAACTGTTCATACTGCATAACAGTACATTTTCCTGAAAAGTAAGAGGAACTACTACCAGAGAAAACCTAAAGCTCAATTGGCATTCTTCTTTTTTCTTCTTCTGCTGGAATGCAAACGGTGTATAATGCTGAACTACGAAGCATGGATCAGAATCAAATTTAACACAAACATGGAAACACAATCCTAAAATGCAAACCAGACATAATGGCTTCATGAATATATAGAACTACTGTTGACACAAACTTTAGAACTCAAATTCCTTGTGATCTTCAACACTATGTTTTCAAACAATGCACCAACATTGTAAGAATTTATTAAGTCCATTATAAACAGTATTCTGATTGAATTGAAACACGAAGTTCTTACTTCAAATATTTGAAGTTTATGCTTCGGATGTGTCGTATGAATCCTCAAGCTGCTTTGTCTACCAATGTTCCCAGCGTAAGAAATGCTGCATCAAGGCTCTGCCTTTTTAAACCATTGCAACATTGACTGTCAGATACTACAATAATGGTTTTGACTACAATATAATTTATAAATATTAAGGATTACAGTTAATAGTTTTAAAAAAATAAGGTTTCAAAATGGTTCCCAAGATGTGCTACGAAATTAGAAGAAAAAAAAAAGAAACAACTTCCTTAAGGCTGTAAACCTAGAGTCACTAACATTATCTGCAATTGTAAATGAAATGTTACAGAGGCAATTTAATGAGCAGCCATGAAAAGAAAGGAAAACCCACCGCCACAACATATAATGGATGGACAAATCAAAAGGGGAATTGTACCTGACCAAAAGTAACGTCAAAGAAGTTGAAGAGGCACTAAGGATCAACTACCCACCATTACTGCAGTATCAGAAACAAGTAGTTGAACTAGCTAAAGTTGGGAGGTGAAAGTTAAAGAAATGGCGGACAATTTATGAGAAAATCTCCTCTAACGAATATCTGTCATAGGATGCTTACCCTCCACCGACAACTAAAAAACCTGGTCTGGGTAAATAAAAAATTTCAGATATGATAGAGTGAGGGAGAAGTAACAGTAATCAAAAGTGAAACTCAGCAAAGTAACCAGAAATTTGGGGAAGAGAGTCATAAAGGGAGAGAGCGTTGATAAAGGACAAGGAAAAAAGAGAGAGCCATATACACGCACACATATATTGAATGTGCAGCTTGTTCTTGAAGAGGTGGGGGCGAAACAGTGACTATCAGTGTCACATCGTACGCAGGTGTGATTACGCAGAAACCATTGGGGCCACAAGAATCATGTATAGATAACATTAATTATAACCTAAGAAATTATGATGTCTTGTATTTTCATGTTCAACGTGATGTAAATATTTTGTCTTAGAGTTGCAGACTGTACAAAAGTCTCAAAGGAGTTTTCTTTCTGATTGGAAATTTTTTTTTTTAAAGAAAAAAAAGAAAAGAAAATACCCCTTTTGTCCCATGGATATAACTACACATGACAATGTTTCTGGAAAATTTAATTGAAAGATGTTATCAAAATCTCACCTTTAATCATGAAAGATACAATGCTGTTTCTTTTCCTTTTGCTAGGTGTGCGTGTGGCTGGCCCATAGCTACCACACACTATCAAATTACCAATTCAATTACACGAAGAAAGGACAAGAGGAAGAAAGGGAAGAAATCTTCTGCCTACCGTCTCAGCGAGACATTCAATGAGTTGACACCCGAACCAACCATTTCTAGTTTCTTTTTTGTGTCCAAATGTTTGTCAAAAATATCAAATTTGTTTCTTTTTTCGGCTTACATTAACTTCCAATGAAATGCTTTTTATGATTGCTTTACTAGTCATATTATGATGTTTTCCTCTCGATCCAGGTTCTAACGTTTGTTTTGCAAAGGCGCCCACATCGCCTTGCAATAATTTAACTTTATAAAAGTGGAAACCATAATGCAATGATACTTTTGACTTTCTTCTCATCATCTTCTTCTTTTGGTGCAAAGGAAAGCCAAAAACGAGCAAACCCAACGGCAGAATGGTGTATTAGATAATAGATACGTTGGTTTGGCCAACATGGTTAATGGGTTATCTAGCAAGACATAAAATAGCATACTCTGTTGCTTCATAGATCAATTCACAAGCACAAGTTTAGTTGTTTGTTAGAAACATGAACAAATAAAAAACAGAGGTTTACATGATTGGGCAGTGTTTATTTCCCTGAATCATGGCGAAGCAAATTACCATAAGCTCAGCCCACAACTGCACACCGCTGAAACTGTGGTCCATTTTGAATGTTGGAGTGGACTAATCCCTATGGGAACTAAAACCCAATATTAACGGCTAACATTTTGTCATTAGCAAAAAAAGAAAAACAAAAAAAAAAGGGCTAATATTTTGTACAGAATGTAATAGAAATTATGTTTTTACATCTAGGTGTGAAGTTTTTACTTCTTTGACTTCTCTTGGATTCGACATCTAGATGCAAAGCTATAAAAAAGTTAAGTTGCATAGAAATTTAAAGATTTAAATAAATGCAATCAACTAACAAGGTGTTAGTTCAATGGAAATAAAAGACATTCTAGGCTAAATGTTCGGAAAATCTTTAGAGTCGTATTTATTGAGAGGAATTTATTAGTTACTGCTCCCATCTTGAACAAAAGGTGTAGGAATATATTAGGTGTAAATAAAAAAAAAATACAATCAATTAAAGTTGACATGGGTCTAATCAAATTTAAATGTTATATGTATAAAAATAAAAATAAAAATTATTTAAGGGTACATCATTAAATTGTTTGAAAAAAAAATTAATTTTGGTGTGCAGAAACTTACTCGAGGACCCTTACTGTTAAAACCAAAATGGTGAAGGCTATGCTATACCCTCTAATTGGGTGGGTTCAGGTAGAACTTACTCAGTAATTTTAGTGTCATTACAAAGATTTTTAAAAAATTAAGCCACACAATATGTGTCAAAATACATAATTTCTTATAAAATGTAAGAACGACATGATATAGAAAAATGTGTTAAAAATAATGTTGTCAAGTATACTTTTTGGCCCATTTTTTATAGTATATCATTGTTACATTTTATAAAAAATTGTGTGTTCTTGTATATACTGTATGATTCAATTTTTTGAGATATTCGTAATGACATCAAAAACACACTGTAAGTTACACTAAGTCCCACTCAAATGAGAGAGTATAGCACTCACTAACCCACATATATATATATATATATATATAATGTTATGGAATGGCAACTAAGGTGTGAAGTTTTTACTTCTTTAACTTCCTGCCATTTGACACCTAGATGCAAAGCTATCAAAAAGCTAAGTTATACGGAAATTAAAAGATTTAAATAAATGTGATATAGATTCAATTAAATTTTATATGACTCTAATCAAATTCAAAATGTTATATATATAGAAGATTATTTATTTGGAAGCATGCAAATAATATACTACCAAGGAAGAAGTAGAGGTTTATTGACTTGAATATTACAATTTAGCAATAAAATTATACATAAATTACATTTTTTTAAACTTAATTACTTAAATATTATATTTTTAAAAAATTAAAAACAAAAAAAATTACAGACATGTGAAGACCACAATGACCACGTGGGATATGCCAATAATTAATTGGTGTGTCATTTTTATAATCTTTTTTATTCTTATAGGTAACTAAAAAAATGACACATCATAGGATTATTGACATATCGAACATGGACACGTCACGTCACTATTGAGGCATCTAATAGTCATCACATGTCAATTATACTTTTTTTTTTATAAAAAAAATAGTATTTAAATAATTAAATTAAAAATTATTATAAATTAATAAATTTATTTATAAAATATAATATTTAAATCAAACAACCATAAGTAGAACCTGCAAACTGCCTATGGACACAGCCTCAGAATACCAAGTTTTTTTTTTTTTGTGGCAATTTTTTTTTTAAAATAAATAGTGTCAAGCTTGCAGAAGTTCCGGTGTTCTGACATTTTCACCCCCAGCGCTCAAAGAAGAAAAACCACACAGGTAAATCAGTTTACAGTTCAAGTTGTTCAATGTTTGAGTCTTACCAGACTCAACCTTAAGTCATAACAGACGAACTACACGGTTCCACGTCATCAAATATCGCGCGTAACCGACGTATCCATATACGTCACCAAATCAGAAGGGGTAACAGCCGTCATACAACACATCCACGGAGGGCAAAGCCGGAATCTTAATTGGTGACGGCCTCTCTGATTCTGATCAAGTTTCGTTTCCATTTCGTAATTCATCTTCTCCTGAATATCCTCTCTGTTTTCTCCGCTGAGGATCCATTCTTCACCGACTCGGTCCCTAACCCGCTGAGTCACCGCCGGTCGCCGGCCGGTTGTGTTCTTCAGGCCCCCCCCCCCCCAGCTATGGAGATCGCTGATGAGGTGCCTCTTCTTCGCGATGATACCCCAAACGCCACCGTCTCCGCCGATAGCCTCGTAAACTGTTCTTCATCCTCTTCTTCGTCGCCTCGTGGTTCGAAGGAAAAGGAGAACGAAGCCAACGTGTCTACGTCGGCCAAGTACGACGATGAAGATGAGGAGGAGGAGGATGTCTGTCGGATATGTCGGAACCCTGGTGAGGCCGAGAATCCTCTAAGGTATCCTTGCGCATGTAGCGGGAGCATCAAGTTTGTGCATCAGGATTGTCTGCTTCAATGGCTTAATCACAGTAACGCTCGCCAATGCGAGGTTATGCCCTTACCCTCTCTTCCTGTCGTAGATCATACACATAGTTAATAGTGAGTTCTTTAGGTTGAGTGTTGTAAATATTGAATTTAGGGTTAGAATTTGTTTGATGGATATATGGCTTCCCCTTTCCCCTTTCCCCGCCTCTCTTGAATTTCTGTTTCAATTCTTATGTATATTTGTACATATTTATATAAATTGATATGGCGATAGTCCTTTGGTTGGCAATTAATTTATACAGAGTACTGCCACTACCCTACTATTTCCGGAATTAGAATTCATATCACTTGTCCAGTGAGAGAGAATCAGAAATGGCATAATTTCATATTGTTAAGAATGATAGAACGAAAGGAGTCATTATCAATTGGTTGCTCTTGTTTCTTTCTCTCTGAAACTGTAGTTTCCTTCGACCTGTTTTACTGTGGGCAGATGTATTATATCAATTTGCGTCTAATCTTTCTACTTGAAAGTAAGAGGTGACTTGCTGAGTCCAAACATTCTTTTTGAGCAGCGCAAGATGAAATGGCAACTAGCAATTTCGGTAACAAAAACAAGAAAACGAGAAAAGAACAACTGTTGCACTTATAAGAGCGACTTTGAAACCTATATATTAGACTTTTTAGGATGCAATCGGGTTTTACTTCTAAAACGATGCATGTATTATGCTGGGCAGTAAGATTTTACTTTGCACCCACACGAAAGGTGCAAAATTCCCCAAATAAGCTTTTAGTTCTTTCTTCTCTCCTGTCGGGGACATTCTTTCTTAATGTGCTTCACATATTCTGCAGGTCTGCAAACATGCATTTTCCTTCTCTCCTGTTTATGCTGAGAATGCACCAACTAGGTTACCTTTCCAGGAGTTTGTAGTTGGAATGGCAATGAAGGCTTGCCATGTTCTGCAGTTCTTTTTGCGCCTGAGTTTTGTACTCTCTGTCTGGCTCCTTATTATACCTTTCATCACATTTTGGATATGGCGATTGGCTTTTGTGAGGAGCTTTGGCGAAGCCCAGAGGTTATTTTTAAGTCATTTATCTACTGCAGTTATTCTGACTGATTGCCTGCATGGATTCCTACTTTCTGCAAGCATTGTCTTCATTTTTCTTGGAGCCACTTCTTTGAGAGATTACTTTAGGCATTTACGAGAAATTGGAGGACAGGACGCTGATAGAGAAGATGAAGTGGACAGAAATGGTGCTCAAATTGCTAGAAGACCTCCTGGACAGGCTAACCGGAATATTGCTGGTGATGGAAATGGTGAAGATGCTGGTGGAGCACAAGGAATTGCAGGAGCGGGTCAAGTAATTAGAAGGAATGCAGAAAATGTTGCTGCTCGGTGGGAGATGCAAGCAGCACGTCTTGAGGCTCATGTTGAGCAAATGTTTGATGGTCTGGATGATGCTGATGGTGCAGAGGATGTACCCTTTGATGAGCTTGTTGGCATGCAGGGTCCAGTTTTTCATTTGGTTGAAAATGCATTTACTGTAAGTCTATCATTATTTATTAATGTTCGTCATTCATTTATTACAGTGAGTACCATAAGCTATTTAGGGTTTGCGGTTGCAAGAACATCAAGCTCAAATTGTTTCTGGGCCGAGTTTTAATCTTTTATACAATTGTTTCTTCAATGTTAATAGTTCATTCTATTGCTACAACAGCTTCTTATTTATTGCTAAATTTTAAATTTGATTTTTATAATCTTCTTGCTTAAATGGGTCTATCTCTATGCAGGTTCTGGCAAGCAATATGATTTTCCTTGGCGTTGTAATCTTTGTACCCTTTTCATTGGGTCGTGTCATCCTCCATTATCTATCTTGGTTCTTTTCAACTGCTAGTGGTCCTGTATTGTCTACTGTCATCCCGCTCACAGACACAGCTCTCTCCCTAGCAAATATTACCCTAAAAAATGCTTTAACTGCTGTTAAAAATTTGTCATCTGATACTCAAGAAAGTGGCATGATTGGTGAGGTTGCAGAAATGCTGAAAGTGAATGGAAGCGGATTGAGTGAAATGTCAAATAACGTAAGTGCAACTGTTTCAATTGAAGTCTTGAAAGGAGGGTCAATTGTAACTTCAAGGCTTTCTGATGTTACCACACTTGCCATTGGATATATGTTCATATTCACTCTAGTTTTCTGCTACTTTGGCATTGTGGCTTTGATTCGTTACACAAAGGGTGAACCTTTGACCATGGGAAGGTTCTATGGTATTGCTTCTATAGCAGAGACAATTCCATCTCTCTTCAGGCAGTTTTTGGCAGCAATGAGGCATTTGATGACCATGGTTAAAGTTGCTTTCCTTCTTGTTATTGAACTGGGGGTGTTCCCTTTGATGTGTGGATGGTGGCTAGACGTTTGTACCATACGGATGTTTGGCAAGACAATGGCTCACAGAGTTCAGTTCTTCTCTGCTTCTCCTTTAGCAAGCTCATTGGTTCATTGGGTCGTAGGGATTGTGTACATGCTACAAATTAGCATATTCGTCAGCCTCCTTAGAGGGGTATCTTTTCTTCTCATGACTCTATTCTTAAAGCCCTGGTTTTATTTGAAATTCTTGTCTGACACTCTGTTCATTGCCAATGGCAGGTTTTGCGTAATGGAGTTTTGTATTTCCTTCGGGATCCAGCTGATCCAAACTACAATCCATTCCGTGATCTGATTGATGATCCTGTGCACAAGCATGCTCGCAGGGTTTTGTTATCTGTTGCTGTTTATGGAAGTTTAATTGTGATGCTGGTATTCTTACCTGTCAAACTTGCTATGCGAATGGCTCCTTCCATTTTTCCACTTGATATATCGTAAGCTGGCCCATTTAAGCATTTTAGACTCTATGTAACATACAGGGCCTTTTGTGTCACATTTGCTAATGTCCAGTGTGCATCTTCTTGCAGGGTATCTGATCCATTCACAGAAATTCCAGCTGACATGCTTCTTTTTCAGATCTGCATCCCATTTGCAATTGAGCATTTTAAATTGAGGACGACTATTAAATCCCTACTTCGCTATTGGTTTACAGCAGTTGGCTGGGCACTTGGTTTAATTGATTTCTTACTGCCCAGACCTGACGACAACAGTGGTCAGGAAAATGCTAACGTGGAGCCAGCCAGGCAGGATCGGCTACAGGTAGTACAAGCAGCTGTACATGATCAGGCCATGGTGGCATTTGCAGGCGATGATGTGAATAGAGGCATTCTTGCTTCAGGAGACTTGAATGCTGGAGAGGATTATGATAATGACGAACAATCTGATTCTGAGTGAGTTGCCAACAAATCAAAATCCTAATACTATGAAATTTCTAACATCTCACCGCATGGAGGGCTTTTATCAATTTTTTTTAAATATCATTCTTGTACTCTTCTTTTTTCTTTTTTGGGGTGGAGAGGTCATTGGTTCTATGCTTCTGTGGTTTTGCATAATGGAGTGCGTGACAAGTCTAGTTGTTGTCATCAATTTATATACATATTCTCATCTGTTTTGTATGCTTTTCCTCTGTCATGTCTGATTAAAGATTCACGGTGACCATGCAGTTATGGCTTCATACTTCGCATTGTTCTGTTGCTGGTGGTTGCTTGGATGACTCTCCTCATCTTCAATTCCGCCTTGATAGTTGTACCAATTTCATTTGGACGGGCACTTTTCAATTCCATTCCTCTTCTGCCCATAACTCATGGCATTAAGTGCAATGGTAAGTAAATGATTGAACTTGTTTCTGTATTCTGCATGTTCTATGGCTTTGAATGAATTTGTGACCCTATCTCTTTTTGTTAGATTTATATGCTTTCATCATTGGAAGTTATGTGATCTGGACGGCTGTTGCTGGAGCTAGATACTCAATTGAGCAAATTAAAAAGAGGAGGGCTTCAGTTTTATTCGGCCAAATCTGGAAGTGGTGTGGCATTGTTGTTAAGAGTTCTGCACTTCTGTCTATATGGGTAAGAACCAGAATTCTTCTTGTTAACAAATCTGTCTTCCCATTGTATGTGAAGTTTTATATTTGCCTTTTAATGATCACCTCTTGTGTATTATTGTTTTCAGATATTTGTCATCCCTGTGCTAATTGGGCTCCTCTTTGAGCTTTTGGTTATTGTGCCAATGAGAGTTCCGGTAGATGAAAGTCCAGTATTCCTCCTTTATCAAGACTGGGCGCTAGGTCTTATTTTTCTCAAGATATGGACTAGATTGGTGAGTGTTTGCTTTCTTTATTCTCTATCATTTTCTCTACCATATAGCTGGTTGGCTTTAGTTATTTTAATAATTATTTTGATGTTAGTTGATTTAAATTCTCCAAGAAAAAGAAAGAAAAGATGAATGATGGGGAAGTTGCAAGCACCCTTTCTCCCTCAATAATTTGCATTGAAAATCCTTCAGAAAATCTGGCCTTCTTCGGAAGTCAAATAAAATAAATGGATCCTGCTGCATTGATATTATAAAGCAAATGAACTTTTTCCCCATGTATAATACATATTGTGCTGCCTATGCCTTTTATCTTCATTTTACTTGTGTGATTAGTGATATATATCCATCACAGGGTATCGTGAAATATTTTGGGGATCAAAACTGCAATGGTGGGATTGATGAAAAATGAATTAGACAGGCCATGGAGTTCAACAGTTAGAATTTTGGTCAGATTGGAGTTTTCTTAATACTTAATAGTCACACTTCAATTTTAGTACTTAGATGACTTAGTGAGCTGGCTCAGATTCTGATGAAAAGAAGAGAGAAAGGGAAGGGGGGGTTAATTCTCTTAATTACCGGCTAACAATTGGGGGTATATGCTGACTCATTTCTTTTCTTGCCTCCCCCTCCCCTATTAGTAGATTCATACATTGGTTACCTGACTTGCTAGAGTTTGTTATACAAGCTAGTTGAGCGAGACTAAAGTATCTTTTAGGGTGGAAGTCATAACTGTACTGATTTATAATCTATTAGTTTGATGTGGATTATACTGGTAATTTATTATTTACCATGGTGTTGATTCTTGGATAGGTTATGTTGGATCACATGATGCCACTAGTAGATGACAGTTGGCGAGTAAAATTTGAGAGGGTGAGAGAGGATGGTTTCTCCAGGTTGCAAGGTCTTTGGGTCCTACGGGAGATTGTGCTTCCAATCATAATGAAATTGTTAACAGCATTGTGTGTGCCTTACGTTTTAGCCAGAGGAGTGTTTCCAGTGCTTGGGTACCCGTTGGTTGTCAATTCTGCCGTCTATCGATTTGCCTGGTTGGGATGCCTCTCTTTCAGCTTTTTGTGCTTTTGTGCTAAGAGATTCCACGTCTGGTTTACAAACCTTCATAATTCAATACGCGATGACCGATATCTGATTGGCCGGAGGTTGCATAACTTTGGGGAGCATGTTCAGGAGAAGACAAATGAAGCAGGAAATTCCAGTGAGGTGCAGAATAATAATTTCCGAGGAACTGGTTTGATTCAACATGACCACGAAGCTGACATTGGACTACGGCTGAGGCATGTCAGACAGGGAGGTTGACTTATATTTCAGGTAGAAGATTTTAGGTTATTAAGTCTCAAGTTGTTATGAATCACTGCTGTGTATACACCTGTGTTTGATAGGTGTTATACCTGTTGCCAAGACACCTTAATTTTAGTCAAGACGAATGGTTTGTGCATACACGTTACATGTGAAATAAGGTAGATAGGAGGACAATAGAAACTGTTTTAGTAGAGCAATTTATTTATTTTTTGTTTGCAAGTGTGAAAGGAAAGGTGGTTTCTTTCTTCTGTAACTGAGAGGGAAGAAAAATGCATACAAAGAATGTGGCTTTTGGGCATTACCAGTCTCAACGCCATGGATGGAGTGGGCACCTGGAATGATAAATGGTCTTGAGTGCTGCTATTGCAACAATGAATACATAGTTGAGGAATAAACACGCTGGTTTTTATATTTTCTTGGCTTTTTGGAGGAAACATGACATATCGTGATCTAGGTGGAAAATGAGGGTATGTTTGGTCAGTAGCACCTCATAATAGCAGGAAGGTTGGAAAAATAATAGCTTTTGTGACTACGAAAAATAGTAAACAGATTAAATTCGAATCAAATTCCGTTATTTCTTGTTCAGGTTATGAAACAACTCACTTGGTGGGTGAATTGGTTCAGGTTAAATTCCGTTACCACGATCTTTATCACGCCGCCGTTGGCCAAAAATTAAAAACCAAAAAAATGCAAACAAACAGTCGAAAAACTCGTGTTCGGAAAACTATAGTACCGAATGTAAAGCAAAATCAAAACCAACGCAGAAACAGTCAAATAGTCCTTCAACCGAAGGGAAATGGTCCAAGGATACCAAACGCAGTCTTACTCTAATAAAACAAACTTGACCTGAACTAAATCAAAGCCAGCTCCTACGATAACAATCCACCATCACCAACAGTGGCCAAATCTACGACTCAAGAAACAAGGTTGTCATTGAGTGATAAGGAGGCCAGTTGATCAGCAGGACCACCAGCCTGCTGCTGTTGAGCAACATTCCTAAGGACATCCATTGCCTCAGCCACTTTTGCTTTCAGAGCTTCTGGTGACTCGAGCAAGTGCAGAACCTCAGTTTGATCCATCTCAAGAAGCATGCCTGTCACTTTAGCCGCATTATCAGGTTCCAACTGTTCCACAAGAGGGTAAAGATTCTCACCCAGCATCTACAGATATCCAACCATCAAACAAGAGTCAGTTACAAACTTGGTGATTAATCAACCTTGGGAGCATCCAAACTTAACAGCAACAATTTAACATTGCAAAACAAGAGTGAAATCAGGAAATACCGTCCTCTGCTGCTCTGGAGTCGCATTTGCCAGGGCAGAAGCCAAAGCCCCAATGGGGATTTGCTGGGACAGTGCTGCATCACGCAAGGGCATTCCACCAACGTCATATGGAACAGAAAACATGCCTCCAGCGACCCCAGGCATGGGAACATCAGGCAGACCCCTACCAGGGGGATAACGATAGACACGTCCCCTTGGAAGCATCTGTCATCAGTAAAACCATCAGGTGACATTCCCAAAGAAAAACACTAAACAAAACACAATAAGCATACAAGATCAGATTCACCAACCTGCTGCTGCATGAGTGGAACTGGCTGCTGGGCCTGCTGGACTGCCCCTGCACGCCTGCCACCAGGACGCTGACCCTGCTGACCCTGCTGAACCATCGGCACAAAAAAGTTTGGCATAGGAGCCCCACCAGGCCTCATGCCTGGTACAAGTTGCTGTTGATACCCAAATCCAGGCTGACATAAAGTTTCAAAGTCAGAAAAGAAAGTTCAAGATGATGATAAATCTAATTACTTATGATCTGATGAAAACAATCATAGGAACAACCTTCAAGAGATAACAGTCATGAATCCGAAGGCCTATTTTGTAAATAGTGAATCATAAAGAACTATAACAAATACAATAACAAACTGATAAATAGCTTAAGAAAATGTACATACCTATAGCATGAAGTACTAATATAATTTAGGCCCAAGTTTATCAATATTAACATGATCATTGCTTCACAAATTCAAATTTTCCCTTAATCTTCATTTAGTAGTTCTCCAAGTTTAATTTTTTCAGTAACGTTTTTATTTTTAAATTTTCAATTATTACCTGGTAGATTCATTCACTGATAATTAGTATTTTTTTTTTTCATTTCTTTCCTAATATATAAATTTCCATCATTGAGGGTCATTTACAGGTTTTCTATCCTTTATAGTTTATACTAGGCTTGAATTACGTTAATATGTCCAGACAGCCCTGAAGAGATGTGACTGATGGGGAAAAATTGCATTCAATCATCATTTTCTTTTAAGTAGTAGTAGTTATTAACCTTTAACCCTGAAGGATTCTTAGAGCCTCCTACAATCAAATTTTCCAATTGGAATAGCATTTCTTTTTCTTTTTTTTTTGGTTACATGACAGCAAAGAGATTCAAACCCATGACCTCCTGCATACTACCCAAACCCCTCAACACTAGACCACACCTAGTGGCTTCCAATTGGAATAGCACTTTAAATGAAGCAAAAACTGTTTTACCCAACTGGGTTGCAGGAATTTGACCAGGTCTATTGCAAACCAACTGAGGAAAACCACATATCAAGGCATTCTCTGAATTATGGAATCACACAATTCAGCAAAAAATGGTGAATCCCAGTGATTCCACCAATTCAGTGTACGATTTCTCACCTATTCTGTATCATCCAAGCATTTCAAGTCACTGACAGCTTGTATCGGATCCAACAAATCATACCATTCATATATTCCAATAACACTACAATGAGCTCCAAGTCAAGATCACCACATCACTTAAGGAGTTTAAGCAGGAACAGAGCAAAGGTATTACCTGGGAAGGAATGATAGCGGGAGGGGCCTGACCATAAAATATTTGCTGTCCAATACCTGGACCACCAGGGGGGTAGATTGGCACACGGGGAGCAACAGATGGTGCCATTGCAACAGGCCGCATTTGAGCAAATTGAGCCTGTATAAACAGTACGAGTCCAACATATTGACACCGAGATAGTTACTCAGATGCAATACCCAAACAACACAGAACTCAACAAATCTGAATCACATTGATGATCAAAAAAGTCCACCACAACTCATGTTTCTGATCCTAGACAACAGAGACACTACAGGGGTATCCCATTGTGAAAAATCAATGATGCGGGAAATGCCCCACCACACCTACTTCTCTTTTCTTCTAATCTACATCCAGATCCTATAGCAGTCATTGCATTTTGAGAAAAACAGAGAAAATGATGGATGGAATATGCAGCAGAGGTGTGTATTTCTGCATTTGTTAGGAAGATAGAAGACTATAAAGAAGAATTTCAGCATTGCTATTACATATAACACTCTTTGTCCACCTACAAAAGGTTGAAGTCTCAGAGATCAACATTTTTAAGACAAAACATAATACCTGCAGTCTAGCTCTTCTATCTTCTTTCCTTTGTGCAAGAGCAACATACAGAGGCTTGCTCACAATCATTTTCCCATTCATCTCCAAGAGCTATCAAATGAGTAAGAAATGGGAAAAAAAAAATTTATTTTCTAACAAGAAAATCACCTAATGTCTACAACAATATTACATCACTTACAGCTCTAGATGCCTCCTCAGGAGTTGAGAATGCAACAAAACCTGATCCTCGACTTATTCCATTGGGGTCTCTCATTACCTTTCATGTCAAGGAGAAATAATTATATAAAAGTATTTACTAGAAAGAAGGGGATAGCATGAAGCCAAAGATCCTACATACCTTGCAAGACGTAATGGTACCAAAAGGGGAGAAGAGCTCCTTAAGCTTATCATCACCAATGCTATCGTCTAAATTTTTAACATACAAGTTAGCACCTTGATATTTATCAGCTGCCTCTTTCATGCTCTGCTCAAATCTAAGTTTCAATTCAAGTTCCCTTTCAGATTTCTTCTGAGCTTTCCCAACATACCATTCCTTGTCATCAATTTTTTTCCCATTAAGAGCCTCAACAGCCCTAGCAGCATCATCAGTGCTCTCAAAGTTTACAAATCCAAAGCACTTTGATTTCCCGTCCCCATCTCTCATCACAACAGCACTAGTAATCGTTCCAAATTCACTAAAAGTCTGCTTCAAATCTTCATCAGTGGTTGATTCTGACAGGTTCTTAACAAAAACATTGTTGAACTTTGCCTTGTCAGTAGAACTTTCTCTCTCTTGCTTGCGAAGGAAAGGTCCCACATACACTTGCTTATCATTCAACAGCATACCATTTAACTTCTCTATGGCTTTCTGAGCAGCCTCCTCATTATCAAATTGTACAAAGCCATAGCCTTTTGATTGGCCAGAAGAATCTGTAGCTACCTTGCAAGAAAGAATATTCCCAAATGCAGAGAATGTATCATGTAATGCTTTGTGGTCGATTGCCTTGTCCAAATTCTGCAATAATACAGGGGAAAACAAAAAAAAAAAAAAAAAAAAAAAAAAAAAAAAAAAAAAAGGAAAGAAAGAAAGAAAGAGCAAAGTCAGACCAAACTAGGATACACAAATAGGAGCAGGGTTCTATTACCAGAAAACACAGAAGAGGCAAAGACATGGATACCTTGATAAATATATTCCCTGCCCCACTTTTCCGAATACTGGGATCACGGTGAGAATACATGATGCGAATGGGCCTTCCATTGAGAGGGGTGAAGTTCAGCACATCCAATGCCCTGGCAGCTGTAAAGAAGTAGTAAAGATGTTAACAATAAAATATTAAGAATTGAACATATAGTACATAAGAAGGAGAAATTGATTGTTATCACAACATCCACAGCATAATAGAAAGTACTCTCCGAATTAGTCAACCATGAGCACTTGTCAATATGAAGATTGAGCCAGAAAGAACCAAAAACAATTAGGTGAACAAAGAACAATATCTCAATTATTTAAGAAACTTCCAATCAAAATGTTGATAATTAGTGAAGTTGCATCTGCCAATGCAGAAGCTGTCAGAAAATAAATAACACATGTTAAACTCTAAAAATACTAATAATCGCCATAAAAAAAAAATAATACTAATAGTCATACTTAAAGTAGTATATTCAATAAGGCATTGCTTGGATGTAAACAGGATGGGAGGGGAATTCCCTTTAAGTTATTTAGGAGCTGGGGTGATAAAGAATGGGAAGGAGATGGTTATAAATTCAACTTTCCAATATGGTACTCCACTTAAGCAAAGCATAAATACAGAAGCTCATTAAACTGGATTTATGCTTTTAATTTTTTCAACATTTTAGTACAAATTTATGTAGAAGTAGCCAATAATCCCAATGATACAAACAACAGGGTGTGGTTATACTGATATTCATATTACCCCTACCTAATAAGATCCCTTCATAACGCCTAACCATTGCAAATTTTTAAGGAAATCTTCATACTTGACTTTGAGTTGTCTTTTTGATAAGTTTAATGGTAACTGGAACTCTCCATACAGCACCGCTACAGCAAAGTGGGTAAATAGAACATATCATTGACTCAAATTATTGGGAGCAACTGGGCTACAAGCTTATGAAAGACAAATGTAGAATCCAAGCATCTAACATGCTTCAACAAACCGGGTGGGCAATTGAAGGGTATTTTAAAAAATTATCACACAAAAATATTGTCCATCTCGTTCCATAAACCCCAATTTGGAGGGGAAGGAGGGGGATTAGATCCCCTCCTCTACTCATAAAACTCCATATGTTTCTAACCCTCCCCTTCCTTCCCTCTATTTATCCTCCATCCAACATATTATAATTTAGGGTGTGAAATGCCTAGACTAATGAAGCACTTCAACTAATTAGTAAGCATGACGACACAATTTATTCTTTCAGAAACAACATCAATTTTCTATCAACCAACCAGTGAGATAAGAAATTACAAGCCCAGGATGTTAAATGTTCAACCAGAACTCTTGTTAATCTAGAGTAAAGGAATCCTGAGACGGATGTACGCAATAAAATTTTACGCTAAATCCACCTACTTAAAAGAGGAAAAAACTTCTGCAATTGGACTGGCATTAAGGTGATGGCATTTCCACAGGTAAACTAAACATAAATAAGAAAACTATAAATATCAAAGAAGGGAAATGACTAACCATCTTGCGGGTTGCTGTAATTGACATAACCGTAACCAAGTGATCTCCGGCTGGTCAAATCCCTGCAAACCCTAACAGATACGACCTGACCAACTTGGTTAAACAGGTCATACAGCTGTGAATCCGTAACGTTAATGTCAAGATCTCCGACGTAGAGCGATGTCGTCACGAACTGGTTTCCACCGCCAGTTGC
Source organism: Cercis canadensis (assembly GCA_003255065.1). NCBI lineage: Eukaryota > Viridiplantae > Streptophyta > Magnoliopsida > Fabales > Fabaceae > Cercis > Cercis canadensis. Next base: position 131,886 of record QAOA01004544.1, read on the forward strand.
CGCTGCACCGTTAGCACCTGGTATCGCATTTTGAGGTTGAACTTGAACCTGAGCCATCTCAACCAACAATCACACCACTGTGAAAATTTATTTTTTTTCAATTTTTATTTTTTCCTTTTTTTCTTTTATCTCTTCCCTCTCCTCTTGTTATTCTGAACAATAATAACTAGAGAGAAATTAAACCTAAACTTAACGCACAGGAAAAAAGGAAATGTTTTTCTTTTAGAATATTCTTTTGTGATTTTCTGGGAAAATAGAAAAGCGAGGAGAGGGAAGGGATTGAAGGATAGATATGGTCGGGGATCCGACGATGGATAGGTGTGGCCGCCGGTGTAGACCGCGGCGGCGCGTGAGGACAAGAGCGAATAAAAGGGAAAAAGACGAAGAGAAGGAGAGGGAGAGCGCACACGAGGGCAGCTAGAACTGCACTGAGGAAACAGTGGATATGGAGGTGTGATAACTATATAGTAGGTGGGTGGGTTTGGGTAAACCCTAGCATAATCTTCTGACGGGATCTCAACCGTCGGATCTGAGATGCTGTGGGCCCAGATGACGAGATCGAGGCTGAAGAGGCAACCGGTAACGGTAGATTTGGCAGATAAGGGAAGAAAGCAAAAGGTAAGAGAGGGTGAAAGTGAAACCGAAACTCAGATTCCAGGTGAAAGCGAAGGTAAAACTAGGCGCCCTCAGCCTCAGAGTGTGAGAGAGAGAGAGAGAGAGAGAGAGTACTGAGTGGTGGTAGATACAAGATAGTAGGTATACAGTTTACACATAACACACTCTATGTATATAATTCTGTTTTTTTTTTTTTTTTTTTTTTTANTTTTTTTTTTTTTCGAGTAAAAATGAATTTGTTAGAACAGGAATAGTCCAGCATTAGGTTTTCTTACACTTTTTTCGGCTTTAAATCTGAAGTTCATGGAAAGGGAGAAAAATGAGAATCACCCTTTATACGTTTACATTAGACAATTAATAATTTTTTTAAAAAAAATCTTTTTTCAAATTTTAATAAACGTAAAAATTATATATATAGTTTACGTCATTATGTTTTTAAAAATATGCATAAGTTATTTATACATATTAATTTTTATTTGATTTCTTTGACACTATTTAAACTATTCATTTTGTCCTTAGGTAATCAAAAGTTGTAAGTGGGTATCTTTTTTTACTTATGTGATTATTCTTGATTTCTTTTTTCCTCAAAGTTATGTGTATCTTGTAGATTATATGTGGTTATAGCCAAGTCACCGGTTATTTTTTAACATGGGAGAAATTTTTTCTCACAAATGAGATATTGACCTTCAAGGAGCAAGATTAGTTTCAAAATAAATGAATTTTCAGTATAAGTGAATATCCTTTTAACATATGTGATTGATTATCTTTTGGTATTCTTCCCCATAACTATTTGGGTATCTTCTTCACGCGATATATTGTTATTAGTTATAGTATATAGGTATCTTATAAAAATAGTCATATAGACAAAATATGTAATTTAAAATAATTAAATTGAAGTTAATATATATAAGAAACTTATAGATCCTTTTTTACAAATATAATGATCCAAACAATAATTATCTCTTATTTTTTATNTTCCCCATAACTATTTGGGTATCTTTTCTATTCTATATGATTATTCTTCACGCGATATATTGTTATTAGTTATAGTATATAGGTATCTTATAAAAATAGTCATATAGACAAAATATGTAATTTAAAATAATTAAATTGAAGTTAATATATATAAGAAACTTATAGATCCTTTTTTACAAATATAATGATCCAAACAATAATTATCTCTTATTTTTTATTTGATATGTCAATTGTTAATGTATATAAAATTATAAATAATATATGTTGTAATACATTGCTATATTTTTCTTTAGTTTATACTATATTTTTGTTATATACAAGCACAATGCATGAAACAAACATGAAAGAAACCACATAATAGAAATAGAAATTTTGACATCTAACACTATGGTTCTTATGACTATATATAAAATGTGTCATTAAATTCACATATTATTAACTTTAATTTATACTTTTATTAAATACACCATCTAATATCATTAAATTACGATGAGCTGGAATTTATCATCTGATCATATTCTTAAAGAAAATATCATAAATATAAAAATATTTATGGAAAGCTTTTAAACGTGGATTACAATGAGCTTGAATTTATCATCTGGTTGTATCCGTAAAGAAAATATTATAGATATAAAAAAAAATTTTATTGAAATGTTATGAATTTGGATTTGACTTTTTAAAAGTACAGGGTATAGTTTAACTTACGATGAGCTGGAATTATCTGGGCCAGATTTATAAAAGAAATATCAAATATATAAATTTTTATAAAAAGTTTTTTAAATTAAATTCAATTTTTAAAAAGTACAATGTGCACTTTAAAAATTAAAACACAAAAGAACATCCGTTATTAGAAAAAAAAAACAATTAAGGTTTGGATAAAATATAAATTAATATATCAGAAATTTATAATTTTTTTGAAAAGTCTTGAGCTTTAGAGAAGCTGAAATTGAATACGTAAAATAATGAATTATTTTAATCTTCTTATTAATGAGTATCTGATTTTTTATATTTTTTTTCTAGAATGCATTTCGCACTTAAAAGATAAAAAGTTATACTGTTATAATCTAATGCAAACTGCAAAGCAAAGTTGTTTGACATATAACAAAAAATCATGATACACACGCCAATGCATTTCTCCATTTATGAGTCCTTGAGTTGTATACATTTTTTTGTTTGAGACTGGACTTGTCTTCAATGCCTTACATTTGTTTACAAGTCTTCCTTATTTTATTTCTATATGCACACTTGGGTTGAAAAATAGAGAATGCCAACTTGCTTGCATAAAGAATAATGCATGAATTTGATGTGAAAAGGGCATCCACAGCAGTGTCTCTTCTCTTTGGTGAGAGCTATTTGTGAATATTTTATCGCCTATTTTAGACTATTGATGCATTCAGAGCTTCAAGATCCAATTCATGCACAATAAATCTATTAAAGATGGATGGTTTCATTAGATTTATTTCAATGATTTCTCTAATATGCATGAAAGCCTTATGAGTTAAATATTTTTTCATCTCTAAATTATTTTTTAAATATCATTTTAGTGTTTGATTTATTTTTAGTATCATTTTAATCTTCAATTAATCACTATGTCTGTTAAATCAATATTTTAAGTAATATGGATGACTGATTCGACGGATAATATGATTATTCGATGAATAAAGTAACACAAAAAATAAATCAAAAAATAAAATAACTTTTAAAAAATAATTCAATGTACCCGACCCTTAATTTATACCCAGCCAACCTCAAAGTTGAAGAGTTGATATTTCACCGATAGCCTACCCCATTATTGGATTTGTTGACATTGGCATTATAACCCGTGACGATGATCGTTGATGCTCCATTCTTCCTACAAAAATCATGATTGTACACGTGAGTATAAAAGTCATTCTCACATTCTCTTATGCTAGCTGTATGTTTAATGACATGTTCACCATGAATTGGTGTGTTTTTATTGTTGGATTGTTATATTAATGAACTCTAAAACATAATTAACAGATTGCCATATATATTCTGCAATGGTAAGTTACAATAAAACCCACATGCTACCTAATAGTTATATAGATTCTCTCATTTGAAAATTATATTTTTCACATAAACAAATAAAATATATTTGTTTTTATTATTAGTAGCTTCCATATGACACTTTGCTCAACCTGTTTAATTAGAGTAGTCATTAAGTTAACTTAATTACTTCAAACTTAAACATAGAATAAAGCATTGCATTCAACTAAATGAATGATTAGAGATGTTGACATTTACAATTTTTTTTTTTTGTAAGATTTAGCAGAAATCTGAATATGAACCTTGATGGCTATCACAGAAGATATAGCAGAAGCATGCATGCAACAGGAAGAAAACTGAAGAGAAAGTAATGGAAAATATGATCAGAAAATAACTGTGAGCCAACGAGAGAAGAGAGAAAATGAGATACATGAATTCTGATCTAAATCCAAATCTAAAGAAATGAATACTCTTGTTGATTTAATGTTTTTCAAATATATAGACGACTAATATTGCTTACTTCAGAAGCTACTACTTAACCGCCTATTACATAACTGCATAACTAAAAACAGTTAGCACTTAACCAACTTGACAGCTGGCTTTGACTAACAAATTAGACACGTCATCAGTGATGACTTGGCACTTGACTTCATCCCTCCATCATCGGAGTAACATTTTTCAATCTTCAACGGAGGGGTATATATTTTGCTGAATCTAACCCCCAAATCATTCTACTTCTTTTCCATAGATGTGGACACATGCAGAATTTGTAGAAAATTGTATACTTCAAACGGTAATCAATGAGGGGTGCCCATCATGGAATGCTAAATGATGATCCTATGGGATTCTCATTCAAGTTGAGTTGGAGGGGTCGATGACAGTGACAATGTTTTCCATCGATTCTACAAAACCCACATTGTTCATGTTCTACTTTTTCAAATTGAGATTTTGTTTTCCATATAAGACAAATGAAAGGAGAAATAATCACCAAACCAAACTCCTAATCTCATTTTTCTTTTCCTCTTTATTTGCTGTATCTGCTAAAGCAATGGCTTCGAAGATCAAAACCAATTCCTCCTCCAATTCCTTCTGGTACATCCATCTCTATCCCTTTTTGTAATAGAAATTCGCAAAAAGCCTTACAAAAGTGGAACTACCTTTATTTTGTTGACTTAATTGTAATTTTAATCTTTTATTTAAATGAGTTGGACAAATTAATTTCTTATTTTAAAACTCAACAATTTGATTTTTTTATTTATCTAAAAAAATTAAAAGTGAAATTTTTTGTTCTCAAAATAATAATAATAAAACAAATAAAATTTGGAATTACTTTAGGTTTATAAAATTTATTATTGGCAAAAAAGAAAGGGTTAATGAAATTCCTGCTAAACAGTTTATATGAGAAGTTATTTCATTTAAAATGAGAAACGGTTGAAAATTCAATTGAATCCATTATATTATAAGAGTCATTTCGCGTTCTCATATCTTATAGGCGAAGGATGCATCCACGAGGACGAGGACCACGACCACGAATAACTAAAGGGCATGTGTACTTTGAAAAAAGATAACGGGCCACACGGGAACAGAGCACCGATAATGTGGTTCTGGTCGGCGATCCTTAAATGATGTCGTTAGCGGAAAGTAAAAATCGGAGATTGAGTTCTCTCCGTCATGTGTCAACTGCCAACTGTCAACGTTTGCTTTTTCGAATCCTTTTTTTTTTTCCACGTTCAACTTCAACGGAAGGCACAGAGAAACGCAGAAAGTAAAGTACGTGTACGTCTCCTGCTTCTCGCTTTGAACAGTAACACAGTTTATAAACCGTCAGTCTCATTGGAACAGAAAGTGCTTTACCATTTCTGCGCAAGAATCTTGAATCTTTCATTCATCAAAGCGAATAATTTCATTTGAAAAGAAAAGAAAAAAACTCTGCACCAACCTCGTTACGGTGCTCCAATGGCTTCGATTAATTTGACCAATACTCTTGCTTCTACTCCTTCTACCTTCGTTTTTCTTCACCAACGTCAATATCATTCTTCACACGCCACTTCCGCCTTCCAACGGCGCCGTTTCTCATTGTCGGGTCGTTTCGGCGGGGCTAGCTCCACGGTGGTTCTTGCTTTTTCTGGTTTAAGTACCAATTCTGTCCCAGTAAGTCTATTGCTTGTTTCTTTTATGATCTCTCTGTTTTCGCCTTCATCGTGTGTACCCATTATGAGTCTGGTTTGGATCAAGAATGATCGTATGCATATTTCTTATGTGGGATTTCACTTTCAGCGTAGAAATGGAACATATAAAGTTGGTGACTTCATGACAAAGAAGGAGAATTTACATGTTGTGAAAACCACCACCACGGTTGATGAAGGTACCATACTACTCACTGCATGATTGATAATGGCTTTGTGTGTTTTTTGCTGCTGTGTCATGTGATCCGTTAATAATTTTCATATGGGTACTTCTTTTGGTTACAGCTTTGGAGATTCTCGTCGAGAACAGAATCAGTGGTCTTCCTGTAATTGATGATGACTGGAATTTGGTAATTGCCAATTACCTTTAACTATGATCAACAAGGGGAACAAACAACATTTAAAAAGAAAGAGAAAGAGTGGCAACTTGTGGTATATATATCTTGCATGATTTGAGCCTTAAAGATTTCTTTCAGTTGGGTATTTAATCATCCAAGAAACTGAATGCTATTGATTTCTTTAAAAGTTGTTTCCTCCATGTCTTCACTCTTCAGAATGGACGGAGAATGATATTCAGAACTCATTATACTAGTTACAGTGATATGTTAATGTGGGAAGTAAAGATAATCACAGGGTTTTTTTTTTTTTGGGGGGGGGGGGGGGGGGGGGTGGGGGGGGGGGGGGGGTGTTGTTTNGGGGGGGGCGCGGGCGGAGGGAGAGGGGTATGTGTGAAAAGTAAGAACTAAGAACAGTCTTTAATATGACTGGGTTGGCGGGCTGGGGTGCTTTGGCTTAGGCTTATAGTGGGTCTGCATTGCTTCAGTATCTTATTTGAGATTTTTTTTTCCTGCAGGTTGGTGTTGTTTCAGATTATGACTTGTTAGCAATTGATTCAATATCAGGTAACTATGGGGATTATGAAGTAAAATTTTGTTTTCTTGGTAGGTTGATTTTGGAATTTGCAAATTAGATTTTAAAATTTCTGCTTTATTGTTGAAAGATTGGAGATACAGGTTTTTAGCAGGCATTTTCTCATATGAAGTTTTATAGAAGATTGGTTTGATATACACAAATAAAGTTGCCAATTAGAATTTAGAGAAACCTGAGACATAATCTCTGTGATGGTTGAAAAACCACTGGGTATGAGCATGGATTTGAAAGAGAGAGAACAATTTGTTTAAGTGAGTAGAGACAAGTGAATTGGTGGTTTTATATCATTGTCTAGAAGTATTTGAATTAAGTTTTCTGCATATTCCATGCGGTGTGTCTGGTTCTAATTCCAATATCTTCTTTTGTATTATGTTAAGTTCTGCTGTCATGCAGCTCTGCCTTCCTTTTATTTCATCTCTAATAGATTAAATAGATTTAGATGTTGTTATATTATTCTTATTTGCTTCTTCTTTACACTCTAAAAGTTTTTGCTGATGGTTTCTTTATGGCTTTAGGTGGCAGTCAATGTGACACAAACTTGTTCCCTGATGTGGATAGTTCTTGGAAAGTATGTACTATTTTATGTACTGCTTTGTTTAAGCGTTTCTCTACTTCATATTGAATTTTTCTAACTATAGAAAGAAACAGAAACAGAACATCTTGTAGAAGCCAACGAACCTGCTTGCTTGCACCTCAGTCATGGGATAGAAGAAACATTACTGACTGAGGAATAATGTGGATAAATATATATCTTCATGCTTCCCTTGGGCAGCTATAATCTGTTGATTTGAAAGTCAGCAAGCTCAATAGTCCTAGTAAATTTGTAGGGTTGAAGTATTTTAGATGTCAACCAAGCCCTTTTCTTGGCTGCCTGTAGTTGAGATTAAGAATCAGTATCTTTCTAATCATATTTGGGGTTGGCTGTGGGGGAGCTTGAGAGGAAATGGATAATTAAGATGTAGTCATAAGTTTCTATCTCTAGCTTAAGAGTTTTAAAATTTGCAGATATGATTATCCTGTAGTTTCACATGATCCTCTGAAGGAAACCCCCCTTAGTTAGGAGACTGTGAAATCAACTTTTTGAGAAATTTTAGGCATCAAGCCTGGATTCTGAAATAGTCCTATCACTCTCTTCTTCTTTTGCTTGTCCTAGAACAAATGATGGTTTCTATATGTATAGAGAACCATTAATCAAGGACACATCTGCAGTTTCTAATTATGGGTTGTATGGCAGACATTCAATCGGATACAAAAGCTGCTAAGTAAGACTGACGGCAAAGTTGTTGGTGACTTAATGACACCAACTCCACTTGTTGTTCATGAATCGACCAATCTGGAAGATGCTGCCAGGTACTGATTCTGCATACAGATTCAAGGCCATAATTTTCTCCAAGTTTTCTGTTACCTATTTAATTGAAACTCATTATTTCCTTCCCAATTATTTGAGGGCAAAAAATTACTGGTAACGTATTACAAAAAGTTTAATGCCACTTTGGTTTTTGTTTTTACATGTTCCTATGGAATCTAAGCTTAAATTGTTTTAAATTGCTGGAGCACAGCCATCTTATTGAGCAGTGTTGGCAGCAAACTTTCACCCTTTGATTCCTGACACCATTATTTCTTTATTTGTTTTAAGGATGTTGCTTGAAACAAAATATGGCCGACTACCTGTTGTAGATGATGACGCCAAGTTGGTAAGAAGACTTGCCCCTGTTAGAATTTTTGTTTTTCGATTGTCATGGCTGTGATTGTTGCTGATTGATCGTTGTTTCGATATTGAAAGGTTGGGCTTATTACAAGGGGAACTATTGTTCGGGCAGCTCTGCAGACAAAACATGCTGGTGAGAGGCCCACGTACAAGTAAACCATCTTCACACTTCACATGGATGTATACTCTTGTGTATATACAATTCGGGCACCTTCTCACTTCTCAGCTCTTACTATTGTTGGTTATACCATCTAGAGGGAAGTGATTAATCAATCTTCTTCCTCAGGATGCTTTTTGATATACGTAGACTTCGTAAAATGGAGGAATATTAGATAGGAATAGGATAATAGTTGAGCATTGTATTCTGATGATGGTATTGACCAATCGATTGTAATATTGAGAATCGCTATTATACGAGAATGATATAAAAAGTCTTATGTTCTGTTTTGGTTGTCTAGAAAAAAAAAAGAAAAAGTTGAAGCATATGTTGTTTCTTTTATTCTGTCTCTGAAGGATAATAATCGCTCAACTTAGAGAGTCGTATGAGGGATAATATATTTGGTCTGAGCTCTCCAGTGGGACCTAAACGCGTAATCACTAAATCATTCATGATTCTATATGCAAGTAACCTTTTCTCGGTTTTTCAATGTCGTTTGACGTTAAGTACAACCAAGGATCTATCCAACATAGGAATGTGGAAACTCTAAGTCAAATTCTAATTGTTGTGCTATGCTTTCTCTATCCCCGCCACATGCATGCTCCATACCAGTGTGCAGAATAGGCTTGCATATGTCACTTATGACGTTTCAGCATTATTCTTATTCTGCGGATTATTCTTCTCAAGGATTCAATTCAACCTTCTATGTCCTATTTCTGCGCTTCAAATTCCGGGACAGACACTATATAAGTCCAGCTTCAAAACAAGAAAATAGAAACTAAAGTGCCATTTGAATCTCCCATTCTCCCTTCCCTTTGCCTCCATCTCTCTCACTTGCTCTGTATCTGTGTCCGTCTAAGCAGCTAGCTATGGACACCAAAACTGCTACAGTAAAAATGTTCTTCTTTCCCTTCGTAGGTGGAGGTCATCAGATCCCAATGATAGACACAGCTAGAGTGTTTGCAGCTCACGGAGCCAAATCAACCATCATCACCACACTCTCCAATGCCCTCCAATTCCAGAAATCAATTACCCGTGACCAGCAATCTGGTCTTGCAATCACCATCCACTCCCTCACTTTGCCTGAAAATGCTGATATTACCGACATAGACATGTCCGCTAGCCCCGCCACCGATACCTCAATTCTCCGAGAACCTTTCAGAGACTTCCTCGCTCAACACGGACCGGATTGCATTGTCATCGACATGTTTCATCGCTGGGCTGCCGAGGTTATTGATGAGCTCCAGATCAAAAGAATTGTCTTCAACGGTAACGGGTGCTTCCCTTACTGTGTCAACGATAATCTCAGACGATATACTCCTCATGAAAAGGTGGGTTCGGATTCGGAGCCTTTCCTTGTCCCGGGTCTTCCTGATCGGATCGAAATGACAAGGTCACAGCTTCCAATTTTCATTCGACAGCCATCTGGGTTTCCCGATAGATTGAAGAAAGCAGAGGAAAAGAGTTTCGGAACTGTCATTAATAGCTTCTATGAATTGGAACCATCTTATGCAAATTATCTCAGAAACGAGATGGGAAAGAAAGTATGGATTATAGGGCCAGTGTCCCTGTGTAACAGAAACGCTGCAGATAAAACAGAGAGAGGGAAATTATCCACAATTGACGAGCAAAGTTGCTTGAATTGGTTGAATTCCAAACAACCCAATTCAGTTCTTTATATTAGCTTTGGAAGCTTAGCTCGTTTTCCTCCAGAGCAGCTAATGGAAATCGCATATGCTCTAGAGGCTTCTGATCAATCATTCATTTGGGTAGTGGGAAAGATCCTCAATTCTTCCGAAAAGGAAGAAACTTGGCTTCCCAGTGGATTTGAAGAGAGGATAAAGGAATCGAAGAAGGGGTTGATAATAAGAGGCTGGGCCCCACAGCTATTGATACTAGAGCATGGTGCGGTTGGAGGGTTCATGACCCATTGTGGGTGGAATTCGACGCTAGAAGGGGTGAGTGCCGGAAAGCCGATGATTACATGGCCGCTATCGGCGGAGCAATTTTCGAATGAGAAGTTGGTTACTGATGTGTTGAGAATTGGGGTCAAAGTGGGGAGTCAAGAGTGGGCGTCGTGGGATAAAGAACGGCAGACACTAGTTGGGAGAGAGAAGGTGGAGGTGGCGCTGAAGAAGTTGATGGGTAAGAGTGAAGAGGCAGAGGAGATGAGAAGGCGAGTGAAAGATATTGCAGGGAAGGCCAAGAGAGCTGTTGAACAAGGTGGGACATCTTACACTGACGCTGATGCCTTAATTCAGGAGCTTAAAGCTCGCAAACGAGGTGAAAGTTGATTAAATATTCAACCATCATCGTCTTTGTCTTATTCTTACAATCACTTCTGGGCCCAAAAAGCCCTATGAATCAAATATGCATTAGGTACAATCAAATCAGACACAGTAAAAGCCTTTCCTTAATTTTCTCCTCTTCGGGTCCTAATCTTGAAACAGTTTCATGCATGAAAAACACCAAATTGAAATCAACCTCGTGCTTTCTGCTTTCCTAATAAACCAAGCAACAAAACTCGTAGCTCTTCTAGAAAGATTAGTCGATAGATTTGAAGAAGTGCCATGACTCACGGAAAATATGGAAAAAGAAACAGAGACATGCAATTTATGTAGTACTAAACACTTAGGATTTTTTTTTGAAAATAATCAAATTTTCATTTGCACATGATGAATTGAATAATCTTAAAATGCTCGTTGCCCTCTATAAATACGATACATTCTGAATCTCTCCAAGAGGCAAGACCACAATTATTAACATTTTCTTCTTCGTATGTGACTCATATTTCTTAAAAATAAATTATTAGAGCAATCTCGTATCCTAGTTTCCAATATTTTTTGGGACTTCCTTTGATTCGGCGATCAGCATGGAGGAGTTTTCTTTTTTTTTTTCTTTTATTTATTTGCTTGATTGATATACTTTGAAGTTAATCCTTTATGCTCTTGTAAACAGAATTGGCTTTGTCAATGAACCACATTACATACAAAGGGTAGCAAACATATGTGTTCATCATGAGAAGAAAAAGGCAAGTAAAGACAGAAAACAGTATATATGGACCAGAGCTGGTTTTCTGTGCAGAATCGAGAGGGTTGCAAAATGGCTAAAGCAATGGGTTTTCAGACGTTATAAATCTAAATATTCAATAAAATAAATAAATCCATCAAACCACATGAATAGCTTGGAAGTTAGAACGTCATTCGCCATTCATCTAGCTTCATTTAGAAATTTCTTCGTTTTCGGACGAAATCTAGAAAATGACTCCAACATTGCGTAATGAATGGGTACACACTCCAAGGCCAAAAAGTCATCCAAAGTGTGAAACCTGTCTCCTCTTGCTTTGCTTATATCTTCTAGAAGGGTGTTTTTAAATTTAAATTATATTAATATTATTAATATAATATAATATAATTATATTAAAATCACATAACATTCTATCACATCAAATAATGTAAGTCAAGGCAAATGGAAAATTAATCTCACCCAAGGCCTAGAAGGTGATAGCTAAGCTATTACAGAAGTAGCCTTATAATGTAATTCAAAATCTAAAATAATTCAGTGAATTTGAGATTAATTGTATTAAAAAAATTACTTTTTATAGTTATTATTAATTTAATATTTTTGTTGTATTGTTATGTTTATATATTTTATAGAAGGATACGATTTCCATGCAATAAGTTGTTACTATGCAACAGCAGCACAGTAGCCAGCCAATGAAATGACGACAGCTGTAAGTTAAGTATTTGATTAAGCAGATTTTATAAAATTATATTTTTACCCCAAAGTTGTATTAATTACAAAATGTGCCAACTTATAAATTTTAAAATTAAAAAGCGTATAGGAAAGAAAATGGCAATGAATTGTCTGTGCCATCTGTGCTACGTGGCTACGAAAGGCCGCGTCGTTCTTCCTCTTAAATACAAGCCTTACTGTTACATCCAACACTATAAACAAAGAGAGAAAAATATCGAAATGTAATGAGATTTATAATAAAAATAAATCAATTATACTTTTAATGTTACTTATAAATTAAAGAATTATGTTATTTATATTATACTTATCAATTATTTTATAATTTTAATGATATTTATTTCCAACTTATTTTAAATGACTCTAGAATCCACTATAATATAAAATAATTTTTTTTTAATTAAATTTGACCCGAATGTGCACATGAACTTTTATTCCCATTAAATGCATATATGTCATGGGATCCATAAAATCAGATAAATTAATAGATATCATCTAAATAGCACTGGGCATTAATTTCCTGGACACTCAGCATTTTTAATAAGAATTAATATTAACATCATAGAAATGTAATGAGATTTATATTCATTTCAAATCAAGGAATTAAAAAAAGAAAAACGCATAAAAGAGCCCAACGTGAGTTGGGAAATTTTATGTTACAATTTGAACCTTAAGTAAAAAAAAAAAAATCTCCCTCTCTGAAAATAAAAATATATCTCCGTCTCTCTTCCTTGTCTTTCTCTGTTTTCTCACTCTTACTACTCTCTTTGCTCTCCCCTTTATCGCCATGGAATTGATGCTTAAGAGTTATACTAATTTTGACAGGAATTTAATATCGAGAAGTTACAGTTGGTTGAAGCAAAGAAGAAGAAGATCATGCAAGACTACGAGCGCAAGGAAAAGCAAGTTGAAATTCGGAAGAAGATGTAACTTACTAACACACCTTGCATACTCTAGATTTATTTCACTTTTTTTTTCTTGTAAATTCGAAAATTCACATGTTTATCTAGTCCATTGCATTTGTATGTGGAAATGATTATGTTTGATTCAGGGAATTTTTCTTTAAATAGAAAAATATTTTATTTTGATACAAGTCCCTTCAAACTAGTCAAGTATTAAGAATTTAATATGTCCTTTACGAATTGCTAAGCTCTCCCTCTTTAAGAAAAAACTATGTTCATTCTTATAAGCTTTCAAAAAAAATAAATTTGAAACTGAATTAATATTTTTCAATCGAACAACTAATTAATCATAATTAACATAAAATTACTTGTAATTATATTTTTTATTTATAATTTTATCACTAATTAAGTACCAAACAACATGTAGTTGAGTGGTAATAAGATTGTCATTAGGGCTTTGTAAGTTTTATGTTTAAATTTAGAATCATAGCTAAGAGTCTTAAATTATTTTTTTAAAAAAAATTCAATTGAAACTTTTTTTTTATTTCACTCTAAATTTATGAAATTGAATTGGTCATTTTTCAATTAAATCATTAATTAATCTCAAATGTTATAGAGTTCATTGAAACACTCTTTACTCTCTTTTAATTTACCACTAATGAAGCTCAACCCAAAAATATTTTCATAAAATTGAATTGAGCATTTTAAATTTGACTATAATCTTATTTAAATTTAACTAGTTAATGCTAATTTGAACCTGGGAATGATAAATTATATTTTTTATTTTAAATGCTTATTATTGTAATTGGTAATTTGATGTATAAATGAAAAGTCAATGGGAAAATTTTAAATTTAATTAGAACTCAAGTTCTTTAAGAATATGAAATACAAATTTTGTCAAACTAAATGTTGATGGTTAGTTGGGGATATACTTGGTTTTCTTTTTTAACGGTAAGGGTATCATCGAGTTAGCTTTCACATACCGAGACAGAGTGATTTTAATGGCGCATCCCTCATATCGGTTGTAGTGGCCCATAATCACCCAGGTCCAAATAAGCCAGAAGGCCCATTTATCAGAGGCCCAATATCAGAACTGCCAGCTCAGGCTCCCATTTCACTCAGAACTCCTATAAATACCCCTCCAGTTGAAGGTAACATACTTTTTGACTCTTAGTCATAATTAATACCATCAAGCTCGGACCGAACTAATTTGATATTCGAAGCCCGGAAAAATGAATATGATCTAATTTCTCTATTTCAAGTTAGCTCAAATCAACCCAATCTAAGAGATCTCTCTCGATCTTCGTGACGTATCCCGACCTCGAACTCAAGCATTGTCATTGACCTAATGCATTAAGGCCCCAGGTGCTAGCCCCATGATTCGAACCTAACTAGCTTTGATGAAACTATTGTACCCTTACTACCAGACAACTCCTTGAGATTAGGAATATACATAGTTGATATGCTAATTTAGGTCATTGTGCATTTGAATATATATTTTTTGATTATTCACTATATTTTCATTTAGATAAGTATGTCAATAAAATATATGTGCATCTATATTGTAAAATATTATCAATATAATTTTTAAGACTTAAAAATTATTAAATTTCGTATAAAAAAAATATGAAGTTTGATCAGTGAAAGAAAATATTAATTAATTTAAAATGATGAGATGATGAATGCCAACAAAGATTTAAGAGAATTAGAGGGCTGTCTAGTATGCTTCTAGTTGGTGAAAGAGAGAGAGGCAACAAAAGGGAAAGGTAGAGTGCTCTTTTGGTTATATGCACAATTAGACAAAAAATGTGTGCATATTTTCTAATAACCGAAAAGATCACAAGATCCAATCACCCACAAAAAACTCAGCCCCACTTCACCAATAAAATTTTGACAAGTGTCACCTGTAAGTTGTTGCATGATAACAACCTGTAGTGTATTAGTCGTTTCTAAAAAACTAATTATTTTGACTCATTAAATGAGTCAATTTTTAAAAATCTTTATAATAATATCAATTTTAGATATGAATGTTACCAAAACTTTTTAAATAAATTTTTTTTTTTATGTATTTTTTGAGTTAAAATTTAATGAGATAATAATTTGTGTCATTTTAGCACCACGTTAATTTTTATTATTATTATATAGATAAATTATTTGTCATATTAATATAAAACTAATAAAATTATAATTGAAAGTGATAATAAGGACTCAATTAAAAAAAATTTAAATTATAAAAATTCTAAAAAAATAAAATTATAAAGACTTAATTCAAAATTTGTCTAAATTACAAAAATTTATAATATCAAATAAGTATCTCATATTACACTAACGTAATAAATATAAATAATTTTAATATTTTATTATATGTAAATATAATAATTATTTTTTACACAAATTTAAAAATAATTAATTTATATATATATTATTCGTGTATTAATTATTTTTATATAATATAATATATTATAAAATATATAACAAACCTCTTATATTTAAACAAAAAAAAAATAGTATTGCGCTACCGTCTTTGTTAAAGAGGTGATAGGACATACGCTTCTAGAAATATGTTCACATGGTTAGCTAGTTGCAGTGACGGAAGGCACTACGATTTCTACGCATACCATGACGCAAATGGTTGTGATTTGTGGCTATGAATAAAACAGCTCGTACGGTTAGGAATTCAAAGCATTGAATCAGGCGAAGTCCAAATGAGTCAGAACAACTTCCGCACCGAAAAGAATTAACTTCTTGATAAATTGAGTAATCAGTTTGAGATTTCAAAAATATAATATAAATATAAATATATATATACGATCCGTTTCAAACTCTCAATCAAACTCTCATTTTTACCATTAAAATTGCTCGTAATAGTTTTTTACACTGTAGGATCTATCTAGTTAGATCTAACGTGTTCAGAAATTCTGATTCCCTTCCTATTATAAATTCGAGACCCCCTTTCCTGAAACAAACAGCCAAACCAAAATCTTCTACATCTCTCTCTCTATTAGCAAAAGAAAACTGTTTTATTCTTGTGTCTCCCTGCAACGCAGTTCCCTCATCTTTTCCTTCTTCCTAGTTCTAGTTCTCACTACACTTGGTGTGCAAAATCGGAATTTGCTCACTAGGAAACATGGGTAGTGAATATCGTGAACTACACATTTTCGTCTTCCCATTTCTGGCTCATGGCCACATGATACCAGCCATTGATATGGCTAAACTATTTGCTTCACGAGGGGTCAAGGTCACCATAATCACCACTCCTCTTAATGCTTCTCATATTTCCAAAACAATAGGAGGCAATAGCATCCATGTCCAAACCATCAAATTCCCTTGCGCCGAGGCTGGCTTACCTGAAGGATGCGAAAACGTCGACGCAGTTTCCTCCCTAGATATGGTTCCTAAATTCTTCAAGGCCACCATGTTGCTACAAGAGCCTCTGGAGCAGCTCTTGCATCAACACCATCCTCATTGTCTTATTGCTGATATGTTTTTTCCTTGGGCAACTGACTCTGCCGATAAGTTTGGAATTCCAAGGCTTGTGTTCCATGGCACAGGCTTCTTCTCCATGTGTGCTTCCGAATGCATGAGACTTTATGAGCCATACAAGAATGTTTCTTCTGATTCTGAGCCTTTTCTCATTCCTAATTTTCCAGGAGAGATAAAGATGACAAGGATGCAGGTGCCAGATTTTGTGAAGAGTAATGAGAATACAGACATTAGTAGATTGTTGAAATTGGCCAAGGAATCCGAGCTGAAAAGCTATGGGGTGGTTGTCAACAGCTTTTATGAACTGGAGCAGGTTTATGCAGATCATTACAGCAAGGTACTTGGAAGGAAAGCCTGGCATATTGGCCCTCTGTCTCTATGCAATAGGGACATCGAAGAAAAAGCACAAAGAGGAAAGCAAGCTGCCATTGATGAAAATGAGTGCCTCAAGTGGCTTGACTCAAAGGAACCCGATTCTGTTGTTTATGTTTGCTTTGGAAGTATCTCAAACTTCACTGAATCTCAGCTCAAAGAAATAGCAATGGGTCTTGAGGCTTCTGGCCAACATTTCATTTGGGTTGTGAAAAGAAGCAAAAAAGATGGAGAAGGCAAAGAATGGCTACCTGAAGAATTTGAGAAAAGAATGGAAGGTAGGGGACTAATTATAAGAGGTTGGGCACCCCAAGTGTTGATTCTTGATCATCAAGCTGTTGGAGGGTTTGTGACTCATTGTGGATGGAATTCAACATTGGAAGGAGTGAGTGCTGGGGTGCCCATGGTCACTTGGCCTGTGGGCGCAGAGCAATTTTACAATGAGAAGTTGGTGACTGAAGTACTGAAGATTGGAGTCCCTGTTGGTGTTAAAAAATGGGTTAGAATGGTGGGTGATAGTATAAATTGGGAAGCGGTAGAGAAGGCTGTGAATAGGATAATGAGAGGGGAAGAAGCAGAGGAAATGAGAAACAGAGCAAAGGAGCTTGGTCAGATGGCAAGGAGGGCAGTGGAAAAAGGAGGATCATCTTATTCAGATTTGAATGCATTAATCGAGGAGTTGAGTTCACGTTGTTATTGATGTAATTTGAATATCGTTTGTGATTTTAATGAAAGTAATGCTAGTTAGTTCCATTCCACAGAGCAGTTCGATGAAAATTCAATGATAAAAAGGAATAAGGGTATATCCAATCTCTAATTTCTAAATTCTGAACTATCCTTGTCACAGTGTCACTTTTCCTTTCTCTTTCTACTTATAATTGGCACCGCGTGCTTTGAAAATACGTAGCCAGCAGCTTCACACATTCCTCTTTGGCTCATGGCCACATGGTTACTACTTAGTATGGTGGAAAAGTCCATAATGGAGCAAAGGCAGAGAATTTCTTATTGACTTATCTTCAAACTTTCGCAAAAAAGAAGACAAAGAGCATACTGTGACGCAAGGGACTACGAACTCTAGATCATGACGCGAGGAGTTCTTTCTTGCTCTAATTAAAGCAATTAACTATTAACAAGACAATAAACGGTCCCAGTTCATCACAGTGTCCGGTAGTTTACTTAGCCTACTATAATTAATTATCGATAAGAGTGACTAGAATAATCTTTTAAATCATCGTTCCCTTGCTATATATTGGCATCTCTCCCCAAGGCAAATGAACACACTATACAAATAGGCATAGCCGAACAAAATCCTCTGCTTCTTTGCAAGCTGTAACCCATAAATCATAATCCATATCCATATCCATATCCATTCCTGATCGTCTTCTTATTAGTTAGTTATCTTCTCTCGCTGTGCCACTTTGTATACAAAATTACAAGTTGGTAACCCAGAATAAATGGTGGGTGAAAATGGCCGACTGCACATATTCTTCGTCCCCTTCCTGGGTTACGGCCATATGATACCAACGGTAGATATGGCCAAACTATTTGCTGCACGAGGCGTGAGGGCCACCATAGTCACCACCCCACTAAACGCACCCCTTATTTCTAGAACAATAGGAAAACCCAAAACTAGTGGTGACATTAGGATTGAAATCCGAACCATCAAATTTCCATGGGCAGAGGCTGGATTACCTGAAGGATGTGAAAACTCTGATTCAATCACTTCTTCAGATATGATTCCTCTCTTCTTCAAGGCAACAACAATGTTGCAAGAGCCCCTCGAGCAGCTCTTGCTTGAACACCACCCAGATTGCCTTATTGCTGGCTCCTTCTTCCCTTGGGCAACTGATTCTGCTGCTAAATTTAACATCCCAAGGCTTGTGTTCCATGGTACTGGTTTCTTCTCTCTGTGTGC
Source organism: Cercis canadensis (assembly GCA_003255065.1). Taxonomy (NCBI): domain Eukaryota; kingdom Viridiplantae; phylum Streptophyta; class Magnoliopsida; order Fabales; family Fabaceae; genus Cercis; species Cercis canadensis. The sequence goes on from QAOA01004544.1 coordinate 150,889, forward strand.
CATGGAATGTATGAGTCTTTATGAGCCTTATAAGAACGTTTCTTCTGAATCAGAGCCATTTGTCATTCCTAATCTTCCCGGCGAGATTAAAATGACAAGGATGCTTTTGCCTGATCACATGAAAAACGATGACGAAACCGACATGAAAAGAACTCTTAAAGCAGCCAAGGAATCAGAGCTCACAAGCTATGGGGTGGTTGTTAATAGCTACTATGAGCTCGAGCAAGTATATGCTGATCATTTCACCAAGGAGCTTGGTAGGAAAGCATGGCATATAGGCCCGGTGTCTTTATGCAATAGGGACAAGCAAGAAAAAGCAGAGAGAGGTAAAGAAGCTGCCATTGATGAAAATGAGTGCTTGAAGTGGCTCGACTCCAAGAAACCCAATTCAGTTGTTTTTGTTTGCTTCGGAAGTATAGTAAAAGTCACTGATTCTCAGCTGAAAGAAATAGCGATGGGTCTTGAGGGTTCGGGCCAAGAGTTTATCTGGGTTGTGAGGAGAAGTAAAAAAGATGAACAAGAGAAAGAAGAATGGGTGCCTGAAGGATTTGAGGAAAGAATGGAAGGTAGAGGATTAATAATAAGGGGTTGGGCACCCCAGGTGTTAATTCTTGATCATGAAGCTGTTGGAGGGTTTGTGACTCATTGTGGTTGGAATTCAACGTTGGAAGCAGTGAGTGCAGGGGTACCCATGGTCACTTGGCCTGCTGCTGCTGACCAATTTTACAATGAGAGGTTGGTGACTGAGGTGCTCAAAATTGGGGTTCCCGTTGGTGCCAAGAAATTGGTTGGAATGATGGGTGATAATAATCATTGTATAAAATGGGAAGCGGTAGAGAAGGCTGTGAAGACGATAATGACGGGGGAAGAAGCAGAGGAAATGAGGAACAGAGCAAAGCAGCTTGCTAACATGGCAACACAGGCAGTTGAACAAGGTGGATCGTCTTATACCCATTTGAATGCTTTAATTCAGGAGTTGAGTTCGCATTGCCATTGATCTATTATTTTGTATAACGTTTGTGCTTTAATTCCAACTCATTACTCATGCTACTTGCTTACTTAGTTTATTGACTTTATCCATTGATGGGTTGGAGAGAATGAATAAAATTTGTATTGTCTAGAGTCATTTGAGTCCTAATGCTAATACAGTTGCTCAAGAATGTGAACTTCAAAATTTGAGCGAATAGCATTATTACTTTGATGTCAATCTTGCAATCCATGTCGCTTTCCTAGTTCCTTCTTCTTCACCAGCGTCACTCACCATCGACACATCCACGTGACGCGACTTGTTGACTACTATGGTGAACAGAGTATTGGCAGAAGTCTCTGCTGTTTATAACTTTTGACTTGGGTAGATTAGGATTTATTAAAGGTGGGACCTAAGCTTCCACTTCCATTTGAGGTAATAGAGTTACATTTTTTTTTTAAATTAAGTGGATTTAGGTAGGATCTATTTAATAATTTTAGTATTATTGTAAAAATTTTAAAAAATTAAGTCACATAATATTAGAATATATAATTTTTTATAAAATATAATAATAATAATATGATATATGAAAATATGTTAAGAAATAATTTTTTTAAATTTACTTTTTGACATTTTTTTATAGTGTTATTTTTATATTTTATAAAAAATTGTGTATTTTAATATATATTAGATGGCTCAAATTTTCAATATCTTCTTAATGACCTTAAAATTACACTGTAAATTTTACTAGATTCTACTCAGCTGAGAGAGAGTATAGCGTCACCACCCCTAAATAGAGGTGGTAGCTTAGCCCTCAAAACTACTTAGCAAACAAATATATAAGTGTATGCTGTTTCAATATTTTCTTTTGGATGAAATACTGGAAACCACTTAATCTTATAACAACTTTCATTATGTGAAAGGGAAATATTTAGTACTAATAGATCAAGAATTTAGATCACCTGAGAAACATTATGCTTTTTAACCTCAAAAGTAATTCTGTAAAGTTGTTAAATACGTAAATCCTAGGGTTAATGATTCTGCATTTCTTTTTGCCGATATGTACCACCATCTTAGATAAAACTTAGATATACCACTATGTGTGCACTGTGCACAGGTATACAAGAAATATAGATATATAAAAGGTAAATTCCTTGTTAAATTATGTAATATTGTGGTGTTAATTATACATATTAAATTTTAAATAATTCAAAAAAATTTAAGTGTCTAATTTAATTGATGATATTTATTTATATTTTAAAATATTATTATTTATTTAAATATGATAATCTAATAAAATTTAATCAATTCTCAAAATTTATAAAATTTGATGAGCATAGTCTACATCACAAGAATTTTTAATTTAAATGTCAAATCTATAAAATTCACTATATACAAAAAGTTATTAAAATATGTAAGTAAAATAATATAAATAAATCCCCACTCAGTGATTTCATCTTAGAGTAGTGTGTTTTGGATGTATAGAGAAGGCTGTGAATCGAATAATGTTAGGGGAAGAAGCAAAGGTAATGAGAAACAAAGTAAAGGCACTTGCGCAGTTGGCTCAGCGGGCAGTGGAGGAAGGAGGATCATCAAACTCGGATTTTAATGCTTTGATTGAGGAGTTGGGATAGCGTCGCCATCGATGCATCTGACAAGAGAACTATGCATTTCGTTTGGGCTTTTCATCGAACACATTGTGCTAATTAGTTCCATCCCTATAGGGACCATGTCTAGATTTGTATTCTCTTGAATGGAAAAAATAGGAGAGGGCACATTTTTGTTTACGATTAAGAATCAAATTTACTGAAGTGAATAAAACAAATTTAACTGTGGTTTTCAGCTATTAAGAAAGGGTTGCCTAAAAGATAATATAGACCTTAATCTTGGTCCCCCCCCCCCTCCCTCTTAATTGCACCACAATTACTGAGAAATCTTTCTGCAATACTAACGTATGCAATGACGCAAGAGATTTTATTTTTTCTAATAAAGCTGAGGGAGCATCGAAGACATTAAGCAGCCATTACAATATTATTAACAGCAATTAATAATGAGAACAATAAAGAAAGAATAAACAAGTAACATGAAGTACCGTGCAGTTGAGTATTCCAGATCCTTATGCAAATAAAATAGTGAAAAATGCAAATAGGAGCAATGGTTCATTTTTTAACACCACACAAATAGTTGACCAAATCCTAAATCTCTTTGCAAACCACAACCCCCATCATCTTCTTCTAACTGCTACTTTGGATGCAAAATCTGAACTTGCTAACCCAGAAACATGGATGGTGAAAATGGTCAACTACATGTATACTTGTTTCCCTTCCTTGCTCACGGCCACATGATACCAATGGTTGATATGGCCAGGCTATTTGCTGCACGAGGCGTGAGGACCACCATTGTCACAACCCCACTCAATGCTCTCTTTATTTCCAAAGCAATAGCAAAACACAAAACTGATCCTGATTATAATATCAGTATCAGAACCATAAAATTCCCAAGTGCAGAGGCTGGATTACCTGAAGGATGCGAACATGCTGACTCAATCCCTTCTCCAGCTTTGATTATCAACTTCTTTAAGGCAACAAAGATGCTACAAGAGCCCCTGGAGCAGCTCTTGCTTGAAGAGAATCCAAATTGCCTTATTGCCGGTATGTTCTACCCGTGGGCAAATGATTCTGCAGCTAAATTTGGAATTCCAAGGCTTGTGTTCCATGGTTGTGGTTTCTTCTCCTTATGTGCCGCCGAATGTATTACGCGATATGAGCCTTACAAGAAAGTTTCTTCTGAGTCAGAGCCCTTTGTTATTCCGAATCTTCCAGGTGATATAAAGATGACAAGTATGCTTTTGGCTGATCATGTTAGAAGTGATGAGGAAACTGACATAAAAAAACTGTGGAGAGCAGCCAAGGAATCAGAGGAAGGTAGCTATGGGGTCATTGTTAACAGCTTCAAGGAACTCGAGCAGGTTTATGCAGATCACTACTGCAAGGTATTTGGAAGGAAAGCATGGAATATAGGCCCAGTATCTCTATTGAATAGGGACAATGGAGAAAAGGCAGAGAGAGGAAAGGAAGCTGCTATTGATGAACGTGAGTGCTTCAAGTGGCTTGACTCCAAGAAACCCAATTCTGTTGTTTATGTTTGCTTTGGTAGTGTAGCAAACTTCACTGAAACTCAACTGAAAGAAATAGCAATTGGTCTTGAGGCTTCTGGCCATAATTTTATTTGGGTTGTGAAGAGAAGCAAAAACGAAATACAAGACAAAGAGGGATGGTTGCCGGAAGGATTTGAGAAAAGAATAGAAGGTAGGGGACTACTTATAAGGGGTTGGGCACCTCAAGTGTTAATTCTTGACAATGAATCAGTTGGAGGATTTGTGACTCATTGTGGATGGAATTCAACATTGGAAGCAGTGTGTGCAGGGGTGCCCATGGTCACATGGCCTCTGTCTGCGGATCAGTTTTACAATGAGAGGTTAGTGACTCAGGTACTTCAAATAGGGGTTGCTGTTGGTGTGAAAAAATGGGTTAGAGTGGTGGGGGATAGTATTAAATGGGAAGCAGTAGAGAAAGCTGTGAATAGGATAATGGTAGGGGAAGAAGCAGAAGAAATGAGAAACAGAACCAAGGAGCTTGCTCATTTGGCAAGGCGAGCTTTGGAAGAAGGAGGATCATCATACTCGGATTTGAATGCTTTAATAGAGGAGTTGGAATCGCGTTGCCGCTGATGCCTCCAATAAAAGGGCTATCGTTTCGTTTGGAATTTTCATCAAACAGGTTATGGTTATTCATACCTTTTTTATCCAACTCATAAATAATAAATAGACTCTATTCTCTTGAATCTTGGAGTTGAAGAGCCCACAGTCTTGTTTACAACTCCCCTATATTCAATCAGTCCGAAGACAATAGTACTGTTGTAACAGTTTTTTTTTTCATTATATATATATATATATATTATTATTATATAAGTTGTAAGTTATAAGTTATAAGTTTATNAAAAAAAAAAAAAAAGAGAAACAGAATGAAATAAAGACAGAAGAGTCGAGAAGACTCTGGGCAAAAGAGCAAGCGGCAAGAGGAATAGAGAAAGAGAGAGGCAGCGAGGGGAAGAGAAGAGGAGGGCGAAGGAGAGAGGGAGAAAGGGGGTATCGGGCATAGCTTCTTTCTTCACCATGTAAGCCATTTCCTCCATTAAAATTTTGTTGTTGATCTTTTTAGCTTTTGACTCCCATCTGAATTAAAACTTTTAAGGGTTCCAATCTATTGACTAGTTAGAGGGTAAGCTTAGTAGGGTGGGAATCATACCTATTTATCATGAGTTGCAGAATTTTTTGTCTGAAAATATATGCATGCAAGGTCAAGTTCTGTTCCGTTGGGTATTTGTGCATGTTTGGTTTTCAATTTCAATCTTGACCGCCATTCTCCTTCATGCTCACAGTTAGATTATAGCTCTGAAGTTTGTTGATGCTGGTGCAAAGTGAAATGCTTTTAGGCTTTTAGAAACTTAGTGGACATGTTAGAGGGACTGGGTCATTTAATTTATGGTTGAATATTTGTAATTTAAATTGTTACTTTTGGGTTTCTTAATTTTGTTCAAAGTGGGCATTGTTTATTTTCATTTAAATAATGGTTGCTGGGTAAAATTTGCTACTGCTGAACACTGCGCGTTGGCACCGCAGTGTGCCTCCTGCCAACTGGATGCTTCCTGTTAAGTTTTCGATTTTATTTCTTAGTGGTATCTGCTGCTTGTTTTTTTTAAATCTCATTCTGGTTATGTTCTTGATTGCAAGGTCCTTGAAAAAAAAAAAGAATCAATATGACATTGCAAAAAGGGTTAGTGTTTTGGCATAAGATTATTAAGTATTCTCATTTGTATTTTTTCTGGGCTTTTCTGATTATTTCAGTCATTGCATGTGGAGCTGTTCTATCATGTCTTTTGTTTAGACTTTGGTGCGTTCTGTTTTAGAAACATGTATGGTTTCTTGGTTCTTTTTGCTATTGGTGAACTACTTGTTTTAGCCACTCAGATACCTTCCTTATCTATGTGAGGAAGATCTGTTATTGCTTGCTTGTTCTATCATATCAGGCTAAACTATTTACAGGCTTATCATATATGAAAATGTTTTAAAAGTTTAATTGAGTATTACTCTGTTAGTTGAGCCCTTGCTATTGAGGTTCCATTGCTAAATCCCGTGAGAAGATATTTCAATATTCCTATGTATTGATCTCTTATACCATACATATAATATATCAAGTTAAACTTATCCTCTCAGCATTGAACCTTTATATGCAAAGAGTCATCTTAAACATGGCTGAATCCATCTTCTCATTTGTCAGTTTTGGGATGAAAAGTTTGTCCTATTTTATTGAGTTTCAAAGTATTTTCTACTTATTTCCAAGGTAAGTATTAAGTGAATATTACTAATATATATAGTACTTTCATGTTAAACCTCCAACTTTAAGTTTTAATGTTCTATTAGCAGCAATCATTCAAGGAATATATTTCGGAGATGGGTTTTGATTCTCTTACCTTATTATCAAATAGGTATATGCATAGATTAGTTCTCTTTCTTGTAAAATAATACCCTTACTTGTTTATCAAACTCTTGGTAGTAGGAAATATAAAAGATTAGGGTGTTTGCTTGACTTTAAGGGTGGTATTCAACTAGTATTCAATTAATTGAGTTTCAGTAGTTTTCTTAAGCTTTAAGGTTAATGAAGTTAGTAGTTACCCACGTCTTACTTTGAAAAGTTCATGTGAACTAATCACATGATTATATCATGACTTTGAAAATAGGAGATTCTATCAAGAATACACAAATTGAGACCAAGAGAAGGGAAGTTAGTGCTGTAACAATTTCAGGTAGCTAGCATTTCCTTAAACCTTGTTTAATTTCTTTTGACAGTGCATGCTCTATGTAACTACTATATGTGGTGTTTCCTTTTGTGATTGAGTGCTATGAGATGATTACTATGAGATGACTTACGAGATGACTAAAGAATTAGAACTAGTTCTTTTATGTGCAATGGCCATCGGGGTAAGTTGAAGCTACCCTATAGCTTGAGGAATCAAGGGGTAAGTTGAAGCTGCCCTATAGCTGGAAGAAATTAAGGGCAAGTTGATGCTGCCCTATGCTATGAAGAAGATGGGGTAAGTTGTGGCTGCCCCAGGGGCAAATTGATATAGCCCCAAAGTGTAATGAACGAGAACGTTATGATATGTGTTGTGCTTATGTTTTCAACTATGTGATCATGTTTGTTTTGTTTTCCTGGATTATTCTTACGTGATTTAAGGACTGTAATGGATATAAAGCATGCATGTCAATCTACTGGCTACTGAGATTATATATCTCACCTATGTTATTTGTAAATATTTTACTCTTTCCAGGTGTGGAATCTAGTAATATGCAGCAGGGTACACAAAGCTAAGCAAAACAAGATATCTACATAGCTTTTGTTATAGCTTTGTCATGGTGTAAAGTTAGGTAGAAATTCATATTTTGAGACATGTAAATAGATGTAATTATATCACAAGTAGTGATATAGGTAGTTTTCTTTTGAGACGTGTATATAAACTATGGGAGAAGGTTGAAGTTTAATTTGTAATGATTAAGTTTTATTTAATCACTTGGAAATCTCCATAGAGCTATTTAGTAATTATTGACAAAGGGTAGGTGTGACAACTGTAATCCCCAATACTATAATTGCACTGTCAAATTGAGCAATTCTGATTCACTTATCTTATATAACATCTTTCTACGTCTATTTTCATTCAGAAGCATTTTAAGTTTGTTCACCATGCATAAATCTACTTCTTCATAAATTCCAATATTACTTCTAAAAACAAAATTAAAATCTCCAAACATTAAAAAGCTACTCGTTTATAAGAACTTTTCTATTTTCATGAAATCTACCATTTACAAAATTGAACTGGTTGTAAAAATTTACAGCAGATCAAGAAAGAGACAACAAATGCCAATATATTGCAATTTTTCTCTAATCCCTTTTGATTGCAAAAACAACATTTGAAATTGATTAAGTGATATTCTAAAAGATAAATCTTAATTAATGTTTTCAAATCCACGAGCCAAATCTTTTATTTTTATTGATCAAACCATAAATAATCATTCTTCGGTGGCCAAGGAACCACAGTAAGTCAAGTACGTGACTACCAAGCAATAACAGGTCAAGACGAGCAAAAAACCTTTTTTAAAAGACCCACATCACAATTCAAGCTAGCTATATCCTCTAGTATAAATTGAAAGAATAGCTTGACCATATCACAAGCCCTGTTATCATCGTCGTCACTTCTTGTTTGTCCACTGAAAATTGAAAAAATGAGTAGCCATAACAATGAGCTGCACTTGGCTTTCTTTCCCTTTATGTCTCATGGCCATATCATACCAACCATAGACATGGCCAAACTGTTCGCTTCTCGAGGCCATAAAGCAACACTAATAACCACCCCTTACAACGCACCCCTTTTCGCCAAATCAATAAACAAGAGCCAACAACTGGGTCACCAAATTTCACTTGTTTCTATCAAATTCCCTTCAGCAGAATGGGGTTACCTGAAGGATTTGAGTCCCTTAGCTTAGGTTCTTCCCCTGAATTGTACCAGAAATTCCTCAAGGCCGTGCCTTTGTTCGAAAAGCCGCTGGATGAACTACTCCAGAAGCACCGCCCACATGTTCTTGTGGCTGACACCCTTTTTTCATGGGCTACAGATCTTGCTGCTAAATATGGGATTCCAAGGCTCATTTTTCATGGAACTTGCAACTTCTCTGTATGTGCTTCCTTATGTTTGACTGCGTATAAGCCATACAAGAAAGTCTCATCCGATACAGAGGAATTTGTTATACCAAATCTTCCTAATGAGATCAAGTTTTCAAGGAATCAGATACCATCTTTCATTATGCAAGAAGGAGAAACAGAGCTTTCTAAGGTGTTTAGAGCTTCTGTTGAATCCGTTTACCGAAGCTATGGGATTGTGTTTAACAGCTTCTATGAGCTTGAGGGGGCTTATACAGATTACTACAAGAACGTACTTGGAAGGAAGTGTTGGAATATAGGCCCTGTTTCACTAACAAATAAGGACCCTGAAGAGAAAGCACACAGGGGAGAAGCTTCAACCGTTGACCATGGATGTCTAAAGTGGCTAGAGACTAAGCAACCCAACTCAGTTGTCTATGTATGCTTCGGAAGCAAACAAAAGTTCACTAGTGAACAGCTAATGGAGATTGCTTTGGGTCTTGAGGCTTCTGGGCAGCAATTTATTTGGGTTGTGAAAAAGGATAAGAGAGATGAAGGAAATGGAACATGGCTACCTGAAGGATTTGAAAAAAAAACGGAAGGGAAGGGTTTAATTGTGAGAGGATGGGCTCCCCAGTTGTTGATTCTAAGTCACAAAGCAGTGGGAGGTTTTGTGACCCACTGTGGATGGAACTCCGTATTGGAAGCTGTGTCTGCAGGGGTGCCTATGGTTACTTGGCCCATGGTTGCAGATCAATTTTTCAATCAGAAATTAGTGACTCAAGTTCTTAAGATTGGGGTTGAGGTTGGGATTCGATGGGTTGGCGACAGTGCCAAGAAGGATGCCATAAAAATGGCAGTGACTCGGATTATAGCAGGGGAAGAAGCAGAGGAACTGCGAAACAGGGCAACGGCACTTGCTGAAACGGCAAGAGGAGCTGTTGCCGAGGGAGGATCATCTTTTAATGACTTAGATTCTTTAATTGAAGAGTTGGCGTCTTTCTATCTATAGACCTGTAACTAATTATAAATCTGTGTGTTTCATAATCCAAAATCTTGCTGGGTGTGTGATAAAGAGATCAACTGGAAGATCATGACATTAGGAAATTGTACGACTTGTGTACTAAAAAGAAGAAAATAGTACTAGTTTGTAATTCTCGTGAGTTATGTTATTGTTTGCTTCTACGGGATGAAATATATAAATAAATAAATATGTTTATTTTTGTAAATTAAATTAATTGAGAAAATAAAATAAAATATATTTATATTTATATTTAATAAAATATAAATAAAATTTCCGTTAAAAAAAATATGGATGCCTTGTCTAATTTTTCTATTGGCTGGACTGCAGTTATTTATTTGTGGGTGGGAATGGGAATTCGATTGCTTATTTTATTTGTCAAAACGAAGATGCTGTAATTGGTGAGTAATCCGTTTCATGCTATGTGCAAAAGTGTCAAAACGAGAGCCAAGAACCACCATTGCCCGTCATCGTCGTCGCCATTGGTCAGCTTCTTCTCCGATCTCAATCCCAGAACTTGAATACCAGAGCATAAATGGCGGACCAAACCCATCAACTTGACGCATTCTTCTTACCCTTCGTGGCTCAGGGCCACATGATGCCAATGATAGACATGGCCAAAATCTTCGCTTCACGGGGAATAAGATCAACCATAATCACCACTCCATCTAACGCCTCCCTCTCAGAGAAAACGATTCAAAAGAGCAAAAACATTGAACTTCTTCTTATAAAATTCCCTTATGTAGAGGTTGGATTGCCCCTAGGGTGTGAAAATTTAAACCAAGCTTCAACCCTCGAAATGCAAGGGAAAATTTTCAAAGCCACCACCTTGCTGGAACAACAATTTGATGAGCTCGTCTCTGAACATCGTCCTGATTTTCTTGTGGCTGATATGTTCTTTCCATGGGCTAGCGATGTTGCCGCTAAATATGGGATTCCAAGATTTGTTTTCCATGGAAGCGGTTTCTTTTCCTTGTGTGCTTCACTGTGCCTGCTACGGCATCAGCCCCACAAGAAGGTATCATCTGATTCAGAACCTTTTGCCCTCCCTGATTTTCCTGATGAAATCAATCTCACCAGAAACCAATTGCCCGATTTCATAAAGCAAGAGGTTGAAACAGAATTTATCAAATTGTACAGAGAAGTGAAAGAATCAGAAGGTAGAAGCTATGGTATTCTTGTCAATAGCTTCTATGAGCTAGAGCCAAATTATGCAGATCATTACAGAAACGTTCTTGGAATGAGAGCTTGGCATATAGGCCCAGTTTCGTTGTCCACTAGGGATGGTGAAAAAACCTCTGTAGATGAACACGGGGTATTAAATTGGCTTAACTCTCAGAGACCCAATTCAGTAATTTACATTTGCTTTGGAAGTGTGGCAAATTTTGATGATGCTCAGTTAAAGGAGATTGCAATGGGTCTTGAGGTTTCTGGGCAGAAATTCATTTGGGTTGTGAAGAAAGAGAAGGATGGTGAAGGGAAAGAAAATTGGTTGCCTGAAGGATTTGAGAAGAGAATTGAAGGTAAGGGTGTAATTGTGAGAGGGTGGGCTCCCCAATTGGTGATTCTAAATCATGAAGCGGTTGGAGGATTTGTGACTCATTGTGGGTGGAATTCCATTTTGGAAGCAGTTTGTGCAGGAGTTTCCATGGTCACCTGGCCCATTTCTGCAGATCAATTTTACAATGAAAAGCTAGTGATTCAGGTGCTAAAAGTCGGTGTCCCTGTTGGGGTTCAACAATGGGTTCAACTGGTGGGGGATAATGTCAAAAGGGAAGCTATAGGGAAGGCAGTGAAGCAGATAATGAATGGGGAGGAAGCAGTGGAAATGAGAAACAGAGTCAGGGTACTTGCACAAAAGGCCAGGATAGCTGTCGAACAAGGAGGATCATCCCATAAGGATTTAACTTCTTTAATTCAGGAACTAAACTCCTATACTTGTCTAAGCTAAAACAATACCTTTTCTAAACACCATTTCGGTAATCATTCTGGTTCTCTTTCTTTCTTCCTTACTTCCTTCTATAATGAGAACGTATTCAATTCCTTTTTTGCCAGAAAAGTTAATGCCGTGGAATGGTGGATATCCATCTTATTCTAGACTTCATGAGCTTAGATTGGGTAGATAAGATGCATGAACAAAAATGCTCCAAGTAGACTGTAAATTGTAGATTTCTGAAAGCAATAAATGACAGATTATTATGCACTCATAATGAAAATTTTGGAATCTGTAAGGCGGTGAAATAGGCAGCAAATAAATCTACAAATAGCTATAGAAAGCTGAACGTGTAATGCAGTGAGGAACCAAGCAACCGAGTCCAGAATCTCAATAGTTCCATAAACTATTTGCTGAAGCACAATGGGCACTGAAATTGATAAACTTGATGTTTTATTTGTTCCCATGATGGCTAAGGGCCATATGCTACCAATACAAGACATGGCTAAGGTCTTTGGAGTTGTTCGTCTGAATATTGTGCATTTATAAAATATTGATATATTTAGGGCACATTTCAAACAATTTTTATTATTACGACAGTTAGTGTTTTTTTTTTTTTTTTTTGTTGAGTGTTACATTTTGAGAAATAATTGATTGACAAATTTTTGCTTCAAGATTTAGTAAAGTGTCACACTTCGAGAATTTTTTTTTACATTTTGTAAAGGAGAGTCGCATTTTCACAATTGGGAGTCGCATTTTCCTCATCGCATTTCGATTGAAAATCTGAAATGGAGAACATCCCAGGAAAGTAGAAAGTACAGATGCAAGTACAGTGAAAAAGTTGAGTTAGAGTTAGAGGTGCAGAGGGCAGCGTTAAAAAGGATGGATGATATGAAGCACCCACCCACCTGAGCGCTGTAACTGTTTTTTTTTTTCTCATGGGTTCGTGCACATGTAGGTGGGTCACTCATCACGATCTGTTTCTCATTGTTGTTTGTACATTTTGTACTTTCCATGTTGTCTCCAACAAAGATTCATTAATTATATTGCAAATAACTAAACCATCTGCACCCCAACCTGTGCCATTAGAACCCAAAAAAAAAAAAAAAAAATCTCAATGACGCCAGTAATCATCCTTCAAGAATAAACCAGGATTGTTAAATAAGAGAAAGAGCTGAGTCCCGTCAGATAAATATCAAATGAGCATTAGATAAGAAATTCTGCATATTCTGAGAAAACGAGATCTTTAACAATTAGCAGCAACTTCTGATAAATTGCTTGAAACTTTTTTAAGGACCACAACTCGTGGATCCGGTGAAGAAGAACAGGTCCTTTTTCAACAAGAAAAGAAAATCTGCATTATGCTTGCGTTATAATTAGCTCTTATATGCATACAAGAGTCATATATAATACAGAAATGGCTACTGTCACTGATACGCATATTTCCACCATAATGAGGACCGAGGAGAAAGATCAACCTACAAGAATCAACAAACATGTATAATACAAAGACACTATCCACATCTCATCTACCCAAACTAAAAAGGTTGCTTTAACTTTGTCTTCTTGTAAACCCAAACTCAGTCCATTTTCCCAGTCAGAATTGCCAACTTCCAAAATTCTTGAGAGTCACATTTTGAGTTGGGGCACATGTGGTAGTGCGGCACTCCACATGTGCCCCACCTAGGGGTGTTCACAGGGTGGGTCAACCCGCATAAACTGCCAACGCCGACCCAACATACAGCCCACGGTTCGCTAACCCGCAATTCAATGGTTCAATTCTATTTCGGAACAGTAAACCCGCACTTATGCGGTTCGGTCCACGGGTTTTGATATTCAACCCGCATCACAAACCGAACCGACCCGCAGTATAAGGAACCACGTCGTTTTATAGATATGGTGGCCTGATTAAATGAGTTTTTCAATAGGTGGTCTTCATTTCTCCCCCATTCCAGAAATTTCGATACCAAGGACAAAAAACCTAACCTCCGTCTCTCTATTCTCTACTCTCACTCACCTCACCTCTCTTGTCTTCTCTCTCGGTGCTCTTTAATCTCTGGTCTCTTCTCCATCGCATAAAGCTCTTTGAGTTGGTATCTTCTCTCTCAGTGTGGGACGTGCTGTTGGTGGATGCTCATAGCTTCCTCTCTCGGTGTGTGTAAGGTAAGGAGTTTAATAGTTTGTCATCTTTTTAATTCTGAAATTTCTTTGGTCAATTGAATTTGAATGTATGTTAATTTCATTTTCTGGTTCATTCCATTGGGTTTTTTTTATTAGGGTTTCAATTAGGGTTTCGATTAGGGTTTTTTGATTAAGGTTTCAATTAGGGTTTTTTTATTAGGGTTTTAATTCTGAAATTTCCTTGCTCAGTTGAATTGGAATGTATGTTAATTTCATTTTCTGGTTCATTCCATTGGGTTTTTTTATTAGGGTTTCGATTAGGGTTCTTGGGAGTTTAATAGTTTGTCATATTTTTAATTATGAAATTTACCTTTGTATTTGAATGTATGTTAAATTCATTTTCTGGTTCATTCTAGTTTCACATTTCGCTTTATCTTTGGTTTGCTTGGATTATAATTATAAGTGATGCTTTCTGAGTTTGCTTTTCTTATGGATTTGTGTTTGTGATTATAAATGTTGGGCTAATGGATATGTGCTCACTTTCCTAATAAATTTTGAATTCTATTTGCCTTTTCTGATTAGAGTGACATAGACACAAATGGGTTTTTGATTTGTTGATCATTTGAATTAGTACATTCCTTTTTGTTTTGGAACAACTGGATTCCTGCAGTCTGGTTCATTCCATTGGGTTTTTTTTATTAGGGTTCCATCTGTAAATAAATTTAGGGCTTCAGTGTGGGACATGCTGACTGATGTTGTTTGAGGCTTTGAGCAACAATTGGGGTGGGGGGGGGGGGGTTTGTCTTATGAATTTACAGTGGGATTAGGGAACTCTTTTGAGGAATTGGGGAACTATCAACAATGTCTGGTTCGTTCCATGCTAGCTCTCTGTTTTAGTCCCTTTTAATGCTTATGTTAATTGCAATCTGCTGCTGATTAAAAGATTCTATTTGCATTGGAAATCTTTGTGGATTTTGAATAATATTTGTTTATGGTATGTCTTGTTTTTTTCAAATTTCTTAATTTTGACATATGGCTGCATTTCACCAAGGTTGCTGCAGATGAAAATGATACTTGGCTGCATTATACTTGCAATCACTGTGCTAGAAATTTCAACATTGACACAAGGAAGACTGGGACATCGTGCTTGTTTCGCCATCTGAAAAATTGCTCAGCTCTCAAATCAAGTTGGTTTGTTCAGTGTTGAAAAATTGCTTAGCATTTCACCAAGGTGGTTTGTAACTTTGTTGGTACTTGCTACTTGGTAGCTAGATTATATTACTTTGTAGTTTGTTGGTACTTGGTACTGTCTTGGTAGCTGCTGTTTGATGATTTGGTGGTTCCTTGGTAGCTGTTGTTTGATCATTTGGTGGTTTGTTGGTACTTGGTAGCTGTTGTTTTATCATTTGGTGGATGTTTAATTATGGTTAAATTCTTAAACTATTGTTGTTTGTCAATGTTATTATGTTTCAAACTTTGAATGTTGGATATTTGATTAAATTATGGTGAAAGTTGGATATTTGTTATTTTGTTAGAATGTTCAAGCTTTCTTGCCGTTTCAAATTTTTTGTACCCACTTGTTAATTAGGTTTACATGAGACAGCAATTGTGTGCGGTTCAACCCGCGAAACTGCCCAAACCGAACCAAACCAACTCATATGGTTTAGTTTGGTTTCATTCCCTATTTCACACCAAATCGAACCAAACCAACCCGCACATTCACATGCGGTTCGGTTCCCAGAATGCGGTCCAAACTACCAGAACCGACCCGCGAACACCCCTAGCCCCACCTATCAAAATGCAACTCCAAGGGGCAAAACACGACTCTCACTTGTGAAAATGCAACTCTCTTTCATGAAATGTTTTATATATATATATATATATATATATATATATATTCTCAAAGTGCAATACTTCACTAAATCTCCAAACAAAAATTCAACACTCCATTATTTTTCAAAATGCGACACTCAACAGGAAAAAAAAAAAAAAGTTGTCGTAATAATGGAAATTGTTTGAAATGTGCCGTAGATGTGTTAATATTTTACAAATGCACAATATTTAGAGGAATGACTCAAGGTCTTTGCGTTCAGAGATTGTCACAACACCTATCAATGCCCAAGAATGTTCGACTAGACATAGAGAAGAAGAAGCTTCCATTGATCAGCATGAATGCTTCAAATGGCTTGATTCCGAGAATCCCAATTCTCTTGTTTATATATGTTTTTGGGACAATGACTAAATTCTCAGACTCTCAGCTGTATGAAATTGCCATGGCTCTTGAGGCTTTTGGGCAACAATTCATCTGGGTTGTCACTAGGGGAACAAAAAGCAATAGATTTAAGTTTAACAGAAATTTAATTATTAACTCAGAGGGTTAATATTTGTAATATATATTTTTTATCTGGAATTTGTGACATTTTAATAATACATTTTATAATATTTATAAGTCAATATGAAAAATAATCAAATAATCATGAGAGTAACTAAAGAAAATAGAGTTAAGAATGAGATAAGACAAGAAACTGAGAGAGCAAATGTCTTGAGTGTAGTTATTTTAAATAAGTGTTTATTGTATTTTAATATTCACTAACTTTTTAATCTTATATTTATTATTAATATACTCAACAAGATTTCATATAAATGAAAGAATTTTACAAAAGATTTTGAGAAAAACAAATGAACGAGAACTCCTTATGTATTCTCTGCGCAATATATTTAGTGGGTAAAAATAGGTAAAGTCGTGTCAATATTAAAAATTTTGGCTTTCAGGATTTGATTTGTGGACTTCATTAATTGTCCATGGATTGCTTTCCTCGGTGATAGTAGCATATAGCTTCAAATGCTGCAGCGTTCCTACTCTGCTTGCTTTAATGCTCAGTGTTGTTGTTACTCATTAAATACATAATGTTTTATGGCGTGGATATATTTCACTGCCTAATTTGTCGTTAAAGTCGAATTTATGTTTTGTGATGCTAATGAGATGCTATTGTAGTTGTACTGAGAAGCTAGATATTATGAGCAGATTCAGCACATGCATGTAGATGTCCAACAGTCCAAGTGCTGCTTAGTGTCTAATTTCTCTTTAAAGTGCAATTTAAGATTCCATCCATCTAAACTTGGGGAGAGGAGAATGGTAATTGGCAGTTGGCACATGGCACATATGGCTGATGCCAAGAGGAGAAAGGTATTGGGGGCTGGCGAGAAGTTCAGAGCAAGAGAGGAAAGTGATGGTCCTTGGCGCTGCCAAGATATAAAGAGGTTCTTCCTTGTTCAGAACCACACCTCTAGTTCTAGTTCTAAGAGAAGCCAGAATTTGTTGATTCCACCACAATGAGCACTAAGAAAATCGATCAACTTCATCTTCTGTTTTTCCCCTTAATGGTTCCAGGCCATATGTTGCCCGTAGTAAACATGGTTAAGCTCTTCGCTTCTAGAGGAGTGAAAACCACCATAGTCACCACTCCTCTCAATGCCCCTCCCATTGCCAAATCAATTGAGAAAATTCCAGACACTTTTGCCAAAATCAACCTCAAAATCTTAACTTTTCCTGCTAAAGAGGTTGGCCTTGCTGAAGGTATCGAAAACCTTGATTTAGTCATCGATCATGAGACTCATATCAAATTCTGGGAAGCGATACCCTTATTCCAAGGGCCTTTAGGAGAGGCTATTCAAGAGTTACGACCACATGCCCTCGTAGCTGATATGTTCTTTCCTTGGGCAACAGATGTAGCTTCAAAATATGGAATTCCAAGATTAATTTTCCATGGAACCAGCTTCTTCTCTATGTGTGCTACGGAAAGTTTAGCCAAACACAAACCCCACAAAAATGTTCAATCTGATACAACGCAGTTTATATTGCCTGGCTTGCCAGACCAAATCAAGCTTACAAGACTACAACTTTTTGAGAGCATTCGGCTTGGGGTGGAGAATGACGTGACAAGATTGCTGGCAAGAGCTAAGGAAATGGAAAAACGAAGTTTTGGAATACTTGTGAATAGTTTTTACGAGCTTGAACCCGCTTATGCTGATCATTACAGAAACGTTCTGGGCAAGAAAGCTTGGAATGTTGGACCTGTTTCTCTTTGCGGAGACAGGGCACAAAGAGATGATCATCATGAATGCTTAACATGGCTTGACAGCAAAAATCCCAATTCGGTTGTTTATGTTTGTTTTGGGACTTCAACAAGATTGTCGGATTCTCAACTGTACGAGATTGCAATGGGTCTTGAGGCCTCTGGGCAACAATTTATCTGGGTTGTGAGGAGGGAGAAGAAAAATGAGGAGGAAGAAAAGTGGTTGCCTAAAGGGTATGAGGAAAGAATTGAAGGGAAAGGAGTAATTATAAGAGGTTGGGCACCTCAAGTTTTGATAATGGGTCATGAAGCAGTTGGAGGATTCGTGACTCATTGTGGGTGGAATTCAGTTCTCGAAGGAGTTAGTGCTGGGCTACCAATGGTTACATGGCCAGTATTTGCTGAGCAATTCTACAATGAAAAGCTAATTACTGATGTGCTGGGAATTGGTGTTGGAGTTGGTTGTCAAAAATGGGTTAGACATGTTGGAGATTTTATCAAAAGGGAGGCAATAGATAAGGCAGTGAAGGAGATTATGGTGGGTGAGAAAGCAGAGGAAAGAAGAAAGAGAGCTAAAGCACTTGGGGAAAAGGCAAGGTTGGCGGTTGAACAAGGTGGGTCATCTTATTCTGATATGGCTGCTCTCATGGAGGAACTGAAGAACTATCACGCTTGAGCATGCATGACAACAAATAAACTACTCAATGATGCTTCTAGTCATCAATGTGATGGTGTCGTAGGGAGTGATTATCTATACTAGTTTGTTTATTTTCATTTAGCTTGCTGGGTTTCATTAGTGGCTATCATAATGCATATTTGGTTTTCTTTGTGACTGTTGCTTGTAGCCTAGATTGCTGCGACACCCTTAATAAATAATGTTGTTTCTCTATTGGAATTCCGACTTTGCTTGCTATTCTTATATCTCTTCCTCTATCGCTGTGAGGTTCTACTCAATCTTTACCCCCAGTTAGGCTCTTGCATAATATCCCTCCTCTCTTTAATTTTTTTCCCCCCAATACACCCACAAAGTTTGCTTGGCAACCAATCTATCCTTGTGAAACAAAGAATTACAAACTCATACATCAAAAATAGCCGTTCCTCACAGATTAATGTAATGTTATATCCATTGTCCACTATTTTTTATCACATTTCCACATTATTATGAGATTCAGATAAATAGGAACAAGCCCAAATTATGTACCATTTGAATCGAGAAAGCACCAACTTCAGAGATTCTAACATGAAGTCATCAATGGTTTATAAACTATTGCAAAATTTTAAAATGTCAACCACACCCTTTTTAATGCTTTCTGGTTGAATATCAAATCAGAATAAGTTTGGTGATTAAGGACAAGAATCATCATAATTAGCCGTATCATTGTATACAGGACCAAAATACCTTGTCCGTCCAAAATGAATAGAGTCACTGCGATTCTGCCACCATATTTTAAAAACCAAACTCATCTCTTAGCAAAAGTTAAAGAAAGCTGAAGAAAGAAGGGACATAGTGCTTGGGAAAAGTTCACTTTAATTAACCGAAAAAGAAGGGATTAAATGGCTGATAAAGACCATCCCTTTTGTTAAAGTTGCCTACCTTCAAATAATCAATTTTAAAATTCGACTTGTAATGAGAGAAATTGGACTTTGTTCCCCACTCAATCCATGGAATAACTAGGGATTGAATTCAGATGGACCATGATAAGTTACCTAAGTTGTCAAAGTCACCGAACTCACTCTCTTGCCAAAGTTGATATATAGACATGATCATTTGCGTAATTTGGTATCCTTATTTTGCCATGATTCTTGGACATGAATAATTTGGTATCATAGAAATGCAGGCAGTACTCTTACTTTGATCGTGATCTATTGTGTCATAATGAAGCATTATCTGCATCTTAATTCTCACGAAATACACTTTTTTTATAATTACACATGCTCCACGTCGATGCATTGAATGGCAGTTGCTTGCAAATGGAAAAGTAATACTGTAATAGTACACAGTACAAGTTAAGCGAAGGGCCAGGGCCAGCTAAGGCTTTTCATGTTCCAATCTGGCTGTCTCATATCAAGGCCTCAAACTCTGACTCTAAGGTCACATTCCATACTCCATGCCCCTGTTATGGAATAGGTATCTATCCAATCCAAATTGGCAAGGTACACACTTCTTTCTTTGAGCAAGTCTTATTCCTTCCTTGTTAATTACCCTAGGCTCTAGAACACAACATGTTTACCCTGTTTGAGTTTTGACAACAACGAGCCCTGCCTTGCTCAACGACGTCGTCAAGTGGTTATAACTCAGTCGGTGCCCTCTCGGCAAGACCCGGTACTCTGGTAGTGAGTAGTGACATTTATTAGCAAATATAAAAGGAGAACATCAAATAGTATATTGGGGGCCCAATAGGGTCATTTGGCATTCACCTCTAGTGGACCATCGCTATTACAGTTTCCACGACCATTCTATTGCCTAGGGATACGTGGTGCCTTTTCTCAATCTGCTCCGCGATTCCTCTGTCCCTCCTCACTTCAATGAAATGCAGCCTTGTGTGTGTGTCATAGACTCATAGTGCAATAAGTCATAGACTCCACAGGAGACAGACCCAAGAAACAAAAATCTATCTTCTCTCTCTCGCTCACTCACACAGAAAATGAAGAGCAACACCAATGCCAAGCTCATTCTGCTGCACCCTTCCCTTCACAAACAACCTCAAGGAGGACCATCCTCTCATCGCCTATGGCTTATCTTCTTCCTCACCTTCTTCACTCTAGTCTTCACCCTCACCCTCCTCAACACCACCTTCCCCATCTCCGCCACCACCAAGTCCCCCTCCGCCGCCGCCTCTACCTCTCCTCTTCCCTCCTCCGTCGCCAAAGCTCTTCTACATTACGCTGCCTCATCCAATGCCACCACTAATAAAGCCATGTCTTCCGCTGAGCTCTCCTCCATCGCAACCACTCTGCTTCAAAACCCAAATCCCAATTTCCTTATTTTCGGACTCACCCACGAGTCGCTTCTCTGGTCTGCGCTCAATCACCATGGCCGCACGGTGTTCGTCGACGAAAACGAATACCGAATCTCCAAATTCGAGGAGTCAAACCCAGGAATCGAAGCCTATGATGTCCAATTCACAACCAAAGTCAGTGAGTACCCTCAGCTGCTATCACAAGCAAAAACCCAATTCAAGCACGATTGCAGGTCAGTACAGAACCTCTTGTTCTCTGAGTGCAAGCTCGGAATCAACGATTTACCAAATCATATATACCAAATCCCTTGGGATGTGATTTTGGTTGATGGCCCACGTGGGTATTTCCCGGGGGCGCCAGGGAGAATGTCGGCGATTTTCACGGCAGCGGTGCTGGCTAGAAGCAAGAAATCCACCGTCGGTGGCGGAAAAGCAAAAACCCATGTGTTCGTGCATGATTTTAGCAGAGAGGTGGAAAGGTTATTCAGCGATGAGTTTCTCTGCGAAGAGAATTTGGTGGAGACTGTGGATTTGTTGGGGCACTTCGAAGTGGAAAGTCAAACAGGGAATCAAGAAAGTTCTGAATTTTGTAAAAATTCCAACTCCCCACTATCATTATCATCATTGCCATCATCAAAGGATGATGAAGAAGATGATTAAGGAATTAAGATGGGAGTTCTAGGAATCTGTAAAATGATCTTTTTTTTTTTTGCTCTTTTAAGATATAAAACTTAAAAGAAGTGTAATTTTATATAGTGTTGCTATAGTTTGCTTTACTTTTTCCACAGCAATGACAAAGCAAGAATGGAGCTTTGGAGGTTTAACTTGTCTCTGGGTTTAGCTGTATTGGGCTCTGTTTGTTTCCTGCGAAAAAAGCTCGGAGAACAGAGAAATTGAAATTTTGAATCTTCAAGCTGAAGGGCCACTCCGTTTTGTAACCATTTGACTTACTTGATTAGACGGGAGGGCAGAGTTTGACGCCTTAAAAACCATACCTTGAGGCCTTTTCAGTTATACTTTCAGTTTCAACTCATTTATTCATTTAACAAACAGACGTAACAATATTAATCCCCATTCAAATTTGAATGTCTATAGCTTCTCTCTACTTTCTTACCAACCAAACAGAATGATTATAAGATTGGGAAAATTGGTGTCGGTGACAGATGACTGACGGTACGACTTGCCGGCTGCGATAATAAAAGAAAAGAGACCATTAGTTTTATTTTAATTAAAAATAATATTAAAAGAAAAGATCCCTATATAATAATATTTGAGAATGGAAGTTCTTAGATTCATTCAACAAATACATTATGGAGATTTTGGCTCGAGTTGTGTACAGATTACAGCAGTGCCTTTCGATGAAAAATTTAACAGATTTCCTCTCCACTGTTTTGGGTAATATTACCTGCCCAATTCAGCTTTTTCCTACATTTTTACACTGGATTTTGTCTTTTAATTTCCTTTCCTTCTCATTTTTCCTTGAACCATAAATTATTAACTTCACTCAGTTTTAGATTTTCTTCTTTTTTGTTTGAAATCTCAGATTTGGATTCTAATTTAGGTTATGAGACTTTTTATTTAGGAGAATTACTAAAAGAGAAAGATAAAAAAAATTATCTCAAAAATAGAAATAAACAACATAATGATGAATAGTCACTGTTTAATTTTCGGTAGTCATTTTTCTATTTTTATAATAAATGTTTCTGATGTTTTGTTTTTGGTAATTCTCCTTTTTTATTTTATGAGATGTTGGGGTTGTGGCAACACGCGCGGTGGTGGGTCAATGATTGGCATAATGCGTGTGTGGATAAGATGGATCCAAGCGTCTGCATAGGATTGGTCGTTAAGAATGCCGAGTCAGCATGTAAGTTTTACGTACGGTCACATGGATCAGATGGGCGGAGCGTACGTTACGGCCGAGATAAGTGAAAGAGCTGAGGGAAAGTTGTCGGTGCCACTCGTTCAGCCGGATTTACGTACAATATTATTGGGCCCAATTTCAGCTAATATTTTCAAGAACCCCCTAAAAATATAAAGAGTTTTTTTTTTTCCTTGAGAAAAAAGAAAGAAAAGGGTTTGCGTTATTTGATTCGTGGAAACTTGAAAGTTGCGATTTTTATTATGGGGTTCTGAGTTTTGTTCTTTGTTTTGATCGATATTTCTATATCGGTGATTAATCGTAGTTCGTCGTGTCGTTCTTTTTTTTTTTTTTTNTTTTTTTTTTTTTTTATTTTCTTAATTTAAATGCTTTTATCAGTGATTGTTTTAACGGGAATTGGCGGAAGACAATGGATTTGGGTTGGATTGGTAGTTTGGTTCGTGAGGATTTATGATTTCTGTTGTTGTAATACTCGGTTTAGCAATACAATGATAAAAATCATAGCTTTGTGTTTGTTTTTAGTTTCTATTTATATCAATGGTTGGAAGACAATGGATTTGGGTTGGATAGAGAGTTTGGTCGGGTTTTGTTATTGTAATACTGGTTTTAGGAATAAAAAAGTTTCTTTTTTTCTTTTGGGCCCTCGAATTTTGTCTCCAAGACAGCGTAGCAAAGCCCTCAAGTTTATTTCTTTTGGGCCGGTGGCCCAGTTTTATACGCTTAGGCCCAGTTCACAAAGTCTGTAAGATCACAATCTTTTATTTTGGGCCCCAAAAAACATGAATTTACACTCACACACACAACACAACCGTAAATCCTTAAAAACTCTCAAAATTTGCTGCTAACATAATCATGTTATGTTGACCATCGTATACTTTAAATTATATGAAGCCAATAATTTGGTCAAGTGAAATTTGTATGTAATAATTGGTCAAGTTATATTGCTGGTCCGACTTAAATGCTCAAGTTAGGCAGTTGATAGCCTGATACTAGAGTGGCACGAATTGTCAATGTAGATAAATGGTAGGAAACCCCATCTTCTTTCAGAAAAAAGAAAACTGTTTGGAATTTAATGAAGTAGCAGAGGTTCATTGGTTTGAAAACTGAAGTGGATGAGTTGAGGTCCCACTCTATTGTTTAGGTAAAAGAAAACAAGGTGTTGAAATTGACAATGAGAAACAAAACCAATAAAATTGTATTCTATTTTCCCTTCTATTTAACTTTATAGAGTCTAAAGGGCTTAACTACTCCGACAAGTACATTAACGTTGTAGTTTCCTAAATTCCATGAATGACGGAAAGCATGCGTAGCTTTAGTTCTCCCATTGTGTGTTGGATATATGTGGGTTTCTTTTGAGTTCATAAGATCAAAACACTGTACTAGCACGCGAGTTTTAAATATGTGATGAGTTTATAACACCAACTACCTTCCCATTGATCCCACAACCACAAAGCAATGTGAGATTGAGAACAATGCTTATATGATTAATGCCATTTGAGTGACATTACATGTGATTGCCATTAGTGTTTCCCACAAGTTTAAAAGGGTGGAGAGCATGTGTTTGAAACTTATGTGAGTGCAAGTACCATCAGTATATGTCTAATTCACTAATCTCATATATATATATATATATATATATATATAATCAGTCTTTTTCATTCATATTTCTTCGGATGCATATTAGTTTCCTGCCAGACGCTGTTGAATATATATACTTGATACCCTCATCTTTTTGACTGTAATGTTAGTTTATTGAATCGGCTAAGGAAAATAAGTTGATAGGTATATGGCCATTGGGAACCGTTTCTTCTCTTCTTTCCTTTGTTTTTTCAAAGATAGATGAATTTCATCAACAAACAGCAGAAGAAAAAAAAATACAAGTTTCAGGAAAATAATTAATTAATTCCCTTAATTAAAACTAAATATTTAAATAAAGGCATTAATGCACAAAAGGGCCGTTCACATGAAGTACCTCTTGTTTTTCCTCCCTTTAGTTCTGGAAAGCGGAGACAGGAGGCTGTAATATACTTTATGCCAATATCGATTCTATGCTCTTGTTTGGCAATTAACTGTAATGGTACTTTTTATGCCCAAAGTTTTGTGGTACATGTACTCTCTCAGACCACACAAATATATATGGATTATTTTTCCTTACCTTTTTTCTGAGATCAATGTAATTGTACATCATGACTTAATTTGTAGCAGTAAATGTAAATTGAAGTATATACCCCAACACAGTCTCACACAGTGGTTACAGTAATACTCTCTTCCTGGAAAGGGCTGAATATGACAACAAATGCCTCTCAGGTCTCACCCCTTGATGCTTTCGTCTCGGATTTTTACAAGGTACGATATTAAACGACGCAGGACGGTAACATGATCTAGGGTGCATGAAGAAGTCCATGCACTCCTTCACCGATCTCTGATCAGGAAGATCAAGAATACAGTTCTTCCTCACATCAAGAACACCGCTCCTTATAAGCTTCTTGCATAATGGCCCTACACCTGTAAAGTAATTATTGGACAAGGACAAATTCGCCAAATTCCCCAATGCGCACACCACTTCCGGCACCCGTCCGTACAGTAAGTTCCCGGCGATATTGAGCTGCTCCACCTTCTCCAAGCATCCCAACGAGCACGGCAACGGCCCCGTCAAGAGGTTGTTTCCGGCGTCAAAAACGGTAAGCTGTTTTAGAAACCCTATTTCATATGGAAGACAACCTGTTAATTGGTTGTTCAACAACAATACTTCGATCAACGACGAAGCCTTTCCGATGCTACGAGGAATAGGGCCAGTGAATTTATTGTTAGCCAACGTAAGATAAAGCACCCTTGTGTCCCCCAAGTTGTCGGGGAGTTTCTGCATGAGATTGTTGTTGTTGATGAAAAGTACATCTAGGGCTTGCATGAAAATTTGTGGTGGTACCTTACCGCTGAAGGAGTTATACCTTATGTCCAAGAAGGACAAGGAGGGTATGTTGAGGACCGAGATGGGAAATGAGCCAGATAACAAATTGTTACTTAGATCGAGTTCATATAGGTATTTGAGTTGAGATATTTTTGGTGAAATGGTGCCTGAGAAATTGTTGGAGTTTGCATGGAAGATGGCAAGGTCAGGGAGTTGATCGATGAAGCCCTCGAGGGAAGGAGCTGAAAGCTGAAAGCCATTGAAATCAATGGAGGCCACGGTAATGGCGGTGAGATTGTCCGGTGGATTATCACAGTAGAAACCTGTGTAGTTGCATATGTTTGGACCAACCCAGCTTGTGGTTACTCCTAAAGGATCTGAGGTGATTGTGTTCTTGAAGTTTTGAATTATTGCGAAGATCAAGGCCAGTCGCCGGTCTAGAAAGGATATAATTTTTGGGATTAATGGTGGTAATGGTACTGGGATATCAGGGATTAATGGGGATAATGGTGGGATTTCAGGGATTAATGGGGTCAACGATGGGATTTCCGGGATCTGGCTGCAGGTTACGCAGAGGGTGCACACAAGGAAGGGGAAGATCAGTGAATAAAGTAATAGGGGCTTCTTAACTAAAACCATGGTTTCCATTTTGACGTGAAAGAGAGATGTGGATGAATTATATAATATGGTAGGTCATTGCTTTAATTATACCTTATAGTGGATCGATGATGCTAGTTTCTGTAATCACATTATGAAATGATTTGCATATGCTTCTCATTTGCTAGTTAGTGGATTGGATTAGAAACCTTGCTAATCATTCTCTACATTCCATACTTCATAAAGGTCCAGCCCACCAAGAAATTGAGTTTGGAGATTCATTAAGCATTATAATTTAAGAGCCTTAAAGTGCACGAAAGTAGCAATATTTTTCAAGCCTGCCTCTTGTCTATTTGAGGTTTGAAAGCAAGCAAGTGAACTCTTTTCTCTCATTCCCCTATATATATGCATGTTTATCGTTGATAAATTACCAAAAAGAAAAAATTGATAAATAGTGACTATCTATGTTCACATTGATTTTAAATGACAAATAACTAACCTAATTAAAGGAAAGTAGTGGGTACACCACTAAGTGCTAGTGGAGAATATTGAACTTCCAAATCAACTAAAGTAAGCACTGCTTCAAAGCATGTATAAAGTTGAGCCATTAACAAACTGTTTTACCCGCCATCATGATTACCACTCAAAGTTATAATGGCATTGATCCATATCAGGTCAGCCCAGAAACAACTTGGGGCTTCAGAGCCAAAAAATAAATCCTTGGGCCTCTGATTTGATGCCCCATCATAGCTCAACACTAAAGTACCCAATGAGCATGCAAGAAACGCCCAAATAGTATTATCCTCTTCAGTGTTGGATGTTGACCTTGACTACTACGAGTCTTCTTGTATCGAAGGCCTCATGAACAGTATTTGTGACAGTTCAATTACAAATTTGGCCTCCTGTAACTCTAAATTGTCAATTACAATATTTGTGACTGTTCATTGGCGATCTGCGTCATTTTACAAACGAAGAAGTGCACGAATTGTCAATTTTCATTTGCAGTCCAGAAGCTAGCTAGTACAGGAGAGACAAGGAAGATATGGCATCATTATTAGCCTCTTGTCGTTTAATTTGGCCCAACGAGGAAGATTTTAATAGGGTTAGGTGAAACAAGTAAATGCATGAAATCAATGGCTGAGCAGAACCCTTCCTTCATTTTTTTTTGTCTTGTTTTGGTAAGAGAACTCTTAATTCTTTCTTTGATGCCTTGTTTCATTTGAAATCTCTGCACTAATTGTCTCAATAAAATTAGAACCATCAGTTTATTGCATCAATCTACAGCTGTCTGGAATGAGGATTAAGAAAAAACAAACTTTCCCAGAACATAACGAAAAGTCGAAAACAACTATCTGATTATGAAGTTTCACATACCATATGTTTTATTAATGGCCAAGTCTACAATATCAATGGCACAAAATGGGCACCGGTGCAAAGGCCAATAAATGATTGAGATTAAACCACGTGTATAGTCCAGATATCATGACTGAATATTACTTATAAACGATTAATTATATTTTAGCCCAGAAAAATTTATGTATTTACTTGTATTTTCCACTAACCAAAAACACAAGTTTTTCTCTTCTTCTACATTTCCACGCCCCCTTCTTCTTCTTCTTCTTCTTCTTCTTCTCACACACACATCAACCCATACACACATACACCCCCAAACATCTAATTTTCTCCTTTAATCACTCACTTTCACAATTTCTTCATCTCTCCTCCCTATTTCGCCCATTTTATACTAGCACACTCCACATTTTTTCCTCACATTGAACACTAATTATCATTCTTGCACACACCAAGTCAACTCGCTTGAGAAATGGCTTTTTAAATTCTTGCACTTTCAAGATAATTCTCTCATCCTTTTCTAATGTTTAAGTGCTATTGACTGAAAGTTGGCCATTTGGAGGTATGATATACTTGATTTAACTTAGAAAATGTGTGTTTTGTTGAATGCCCACCAAATATTTGTTGAAATGCTTGAATGATATTTGACATATATGGTGCCCACCAATTGTTTTGCAGATACTTAGGTGCGGTCCACCAGCATGAACAAGGCCATGGCTACTCACCTTAACGCACTTGGATACACACCTGAGATGCAGTTTGAATTCTAATTATTGAAGACCAAAAGAAAGTGTTGTAATTATATTCGTTTTACTTTCTTCTAATTCTTTCGACTTTGATGGAATTTATCTTATAATTGTCAAACAGATTGTATCAACGAAAAGGCAATGACTGATGCAAATGTTAGAGTGTTTCCTTCAAAATAATTATTATACAAATTACTTTAAAAAGAAATTAAGCCATCCCTACCATTGAGGTTTGCTCTGTTAGAGAAGCTTTAGCTGCACACTCTTGTGCACCCTGCACAGTCTGTTAATGTAGTTGTCAGATATTAAAGGTGGAGTTGAACGCCTTTAAATGCTTAGCTCCCTCAGCCATTTAAAGCAGGAAATTTTGAGGGAAGCAAGCTCTCGGCTACGCATTGTGTGCTTTGGGTAGAAGTGTGATACACTTCTTTATGTGTTTGTGAGCTTCTTGTATTCAGTGCAAAGTGTATATGCCGGTGAGAAATAATGTGAGGTATTTGGGTGTATTTGTGGTGCGGGTTATCAATGCATTCAACTATTCAAGCCACCTTTGTGCAGTCCTTTTGTTTTCTAAAGTGGAATCTCTTTGCCGTCTTTACCCGTGGACGTAGGCTCTTGTTCTACTATTTTATTATTTTGTGCCATTTTCCTATATTGGGTCACACCACACCCAGCACAACAGTTCCTAAAGAATTGTGAACTCCAAGAGAGATGGGAACCATGAAAGTAAAACTACATGGAAATTGAAACATAGTTTACAGTGGACGGGTGGTAGTAAAGGCACGACAGATATTAGCAAAGGAGCATCTCCTATCCATTGGCCAGTGTTTTACGCCGTTGCATGCATGGAGAACATGGGTACACGTGGCTCGAACTGAGTCAACTGGGCATTATCTTCTTCTCTTGAACTTATTTCTAGCTTTCTGTTATCATCTTTCTATTATTTTCTTTTACCACTTGTTAATTAGTAGTGCACTTTCATTTCGGCATCTTGTAAATAGGATTGCCATGGTGTTTTTTTAGTGAGATATGCAGATTATGCTTTATGATTAAAAAAAATGGAGTCAAACTATAATTTATTAAAATTATTAAGATATTATGTTATTATTAGAAATATCAAATGTCCAAGTTGCCTATCAAATTATCACAGCTATTTATTAAGCCAAGTGAATGATTAAATGATGATTTAGTGACATTTACATCAATGCTTATTTTGTGTCGATGATTTAGTGACATTTACATCAATACGTATTTTGTGTCATTAGTATTATATGTACTTGCCCTTCCTAATTTGGCTATATTACGATGTATAACTTTTGGGCATTGCACAAGCCTCAGCATCAGCCTGTCTGTCGATTTTCGTGGTCGAAATAAAGGCCGAAAGGGATTTGCACGTGTCAGTTGGTACTTGGTACCTTTCGTTCATTTAATAAGAAAAAAGCTATCAAATATCTT
Source organism: Cercis canadensis (assembly GCA_003255065.1). Taxonomy (NCBI): domain Eukaryota; kingdom Viridiplantae; phylum Streptophyta; class Magnoliopsida; order Fabales; family Fabaceae; genus Cercis; species Cercis canadensis. The sequence continues at coordinate 180,656 of QAOA01004544.1, forward strand.
TTTCTTCTGGTTTGTGACCCTAGAGAATTAGAGATGCACATGCCCGTCAATTATTGTCCCCGTGCTTTATTGACTGCTCTTGAACTAATCAAGAATTGTGGTCTCACAGAGTCTTATTGTAATTAACTTAATTTCATTTAATTTTTAAAATGATTATTTCATTATCAATCCTTCCAAAGTCCAAACTAATTAACAATCTATACATTATTCTTTCTTAAACCCTTAGAACATATTTTTTTATTTATTTGGTATATTTTGTGCAAAAGCCCAAACTCCAAACCAAATAAAATAAATTTAATTAATATTTACTCCCATAGAACTCACCCATTAGTGTTGACGACAAAGCAGCCTGCATTATTTTATTCTCGTATCGGTGGGGGCGGGGACTGTGAAAAAGAAGGCTCTCGGTCTCGTACACATTATCTTATAAAACACCGACAATTTTTTTTTGTTTTTTGCTGAACGGGAAGACATTGGTTTACTGGCTATAAATTTCTTTCTACTGTGTCATACTCCATAAGTATATGTATGGTTATAAAATTTTTATCCCTATTTGTTTGGTTTATAATTAAACGAGGAAAAAAGAAAGGGTTGAGAAGGGAGCAGACGATGAAACCAGATTTATTATGCATCCACTACCAGAGCAGAAGAAATATATGTGTACAATTAGAGAAGGCTCAGATAATTAGGAGCTATTGCTTTAGAACTAATAAAAACAAAAGCTTTGCCAAATTGCCATCTAATTGAAGATGCCAAATTTGGGTTAGCCCGCTTATTCCTTAATCACCATATATGAGGTGAAAAGAGAAAGAGAAAGAGAAATATATGTTGAAACATGCATAATTACACAATTGCCCCACGTGGATGAACCAGGGTTTGATGACATCAGAGTCGATGCGGTTTGAGAGATTTGTAAGTGACAGGCGCAGGGGGTGCAGCGGTTGGTGGAAGATCAGCGGTCTGCGTGACGGTTGAATAGTAATTTTTACCACAAGGGACTTTATAGAAAGACTTGGCATTTGGGCAGGGCTTGTTGTTGGAGAAGAACTGGTTGCATTTTGCAGCTGGCCTCTGATTGTTAACACCCAGAATGCAATTGTTGTTGACTTTAAGCACTCCAGAGGCCATGAGTTTCTTGCATTCAGGTCCAACTTGAGTGAAATAGTTGTTTCTTAAGTCGAGGATTCCATTGTTTCTGAGGCCTGAAAGCTTGCAAAGCATCTCCGGTACAGTGCCAGAGAATTGGTTATCGGCCAAATTCAGTAACTGAATACTATCCAAACAGATAAAGGAGTGTGGAATTGGACCCCTCAATTGGTTCTTGCTCACATCAAAAACTGTGAGCTTTTTGAGTTTTCCAATTTCATATGGCAAGCACCCAGAAAACCGGTTGCCCAAGAAGAGAACCTCCGTGAGGGTCTTTGAAGCTTGCCCAATGCTACTTGGGATTGGACCAGTGAAGCGGTTGTTGGCAAAAGTGAGATACCTGGCTGGTGTTGAACCAAAATTCTCAGGAAGATATCCACTGAACTGATTGTTGTTGATGAAAATCACATCTAGATCCTTCTGAAACAGTTGTGGTGGAACTGTCCCATAGTAGTTGTTGAACCTGAGATCTAAGAAGACTAGTTGCTTCGCATTGATCACTGCCGATGGAAACTCACCCCTGTTTTTGTTGTTGCTAAGGTCTAGCTCGTAGAAGAACTTGAACTTGGTAATTTCGCTTGGTACCAACTCGCTGAAGTTGTTTGAGTTCACGTGGAAAAATGTTAACTCTGGTATCTTGTCCAAGATACCTGTGAGCTTCAATGTCGTTTGGTTTTTGCCTGTGAACCCAGCTCCATTGAAGTCTAGTCCCGAAGTTGCATTCCCATTTCCTTTTGGAAACTTGTCACATCGGACTCCTCTATATTTACAAACATCATCACCCTTCCAGTTTCTCGTAAAGTCATTGGGTTCAATGCTCGAATTGAAATTTATAAGAGCTTTTCTCGCTCTCTCAAGCAGGGGCCGGGTATCTATTAGTGGTGGCGGTGATGGGGGAGGAGGAGGCGGTGATGGCCGAGGAGGAGGCGGTGATGGCGGAGGAGGAGGCGGTGATGGCCGAGGAGGAGGCGGTGATGGCGGAGGAGGAGGCGGTGATGGCCGAGGAGGAGGCGGGGATGGCGGAGGAGGAGGCGGCGGTGGCGGTGGAGGAGGCGGCGGTGGCGGTGGAGGAGGCGGCGGTGGCGGTGGAGGCGGTGGTGGTGAAGGTGGAGGGGGACATTCAGGTTCAGGAGGGGGAGGATGGGAACATCCACCACATTCTGGATCTTGTTCAGGGGAAGGAGCAGGGGCATAATAACCACCACCACCTCCTCCTATGATAATTTCCAATGCTTCCCTTTCTGAGCGAGCTATGTCTTGAGCAAAACCCACTCCATGGTACAAATTTGAGTGAATTAGCAAAAAAGCAGATAACAATAATGTCAGACAGAAAGAGATGGTATTGGTGCCCATCTTGCTCTGTCACACTACTGTATTGAGAGCAAAATGAAAAGAGGGTCCTATCCCATATATCAGGAAAAATTGTACCGTTACAATAGGGCGAAAGGAGAAAAGTCAAGCATCACGACTCACGAGCTTGAAGTTGATCTCTCTAAAAATGTTTCTACACTTGTAGATGCCGTTGTGCTTTCATTTTCAGAGAGAGATACATTTTCTCTTCCACATTGTTGTCTCTAAGCTGATTCGTTGGATTATAACATGGGTAACCACTTTTTGGTAGGGCAAAGGTAGGTCCTAAACTTTACAATTTTAGTCTTTAATACTTAAAAAAATTGTTCTTTGAAGCTTCATCCTATATAGAAAAGAGTACTCACCCACAAAATGGATTGACTTGAAGATATTTGAGTCTACTCCACCGAAAATGAGTGGATATTATAGTGCATTGCAGGCTAAATTCTAGTGCAACTTGGTTGGATATATAATATTGTCCTACATATTACATGACAGTCAAATTTCAAAATCTCTACTCAACACGACATTTCAATTATTGAAGCTTCACATAGGGACCAAAGCTATAGGGATATTCATATTCTAGCACGACGTGCTGCGATAGTATATTTCAACTCGTGAAAAACCAGTATGATAAGAAACTGAAATGAAAATGCTGAAGTTGTATTAAAAGATATTTAATTCATTGAAGTCTCTCCTCAAAAGGATAATCTATCTCTTCCAGATTTTTAGAGGCATTATCCATTTTGCTCCAACTCAAACTCTACCCTATTTATAAGTATTATAGATTAAATAGTGAAAATGAGCTAGTAATACTTTTTGCATATCATGGCCAAGAAGGCATACTATCTTTCAAGGGATCCAACTGTCGAATATGTAATTATGCGATCTGAAAATTATTGTCCTTGTGATAAAGACATAATTTGTATGTGCTCAAAAAAGATAGATGGAGACATGATTGGCAAATAATAATCAAACAATCGTTGTGGAATCAAATGTCTATTAAGTTAACATGGATTTTTAAAATGTCTTTTTCTGGGAACTTCTTTCTAGTTCAACACATGAAAAGATCATTATGAGTGATTGGGAAATTTAGTTAGTTGTGGTTTCTTAGTTAGCAGCATAAGAAACTTGATTTACAAGTCATACTTAAACATCATTCTCCTTTCAAAAACAATTCTCCGAGTCTACTTCCATGAAAAGTATTGCTAAAGAGATGAATAAAACTCTCAATCCCTAATCCATATATATATAACAATAGTCTGCTGAATGCTAAATTGTGATGAAAATGAAATTGCAGCAGCAAAAATCATTAACACACGTTCATTCAACCAATTATCACTTTTTTCTTGTTTATTGTCTGATGATTAGTTTTTTCATTTTCCACTTCTTGTCACGACCTAAGATGTATGTATCAAGGATTCCAGCTATTCCATGTGCTCTCAGTTTGGGGTCCTATTTTTCTTTTGTTGCTTAGCTACTACCTTAATACTAATTATTCCTTTTCGAATGTGACAACATGGAATAAATGTTCAAACCTAGCTTTCCATTAAGAAAAAGTTCACCTTATAAACACCAAAACTAATTTCATGGGGTTAGAGTAACAATCTATTTGGATTCTTTTAATATGAATAAAGAACAAGACACGCAGCAAAATTCAACTTGAAACGGCTCAGAGACAAACCATTTCAAAAGATGTTTCTCTGAATATAGTAAAGATTTGTTATTTTAAGGTTTCAGAATAAATCATGCATAATAGTAGTTGACATTGCAGCTTGCCTATATGAATATTGCAACGTTATAGATTTCAATATGGTTTGAATAAAAAATAGGAAAAACCCAGCAAACTTATCCAGTTATATATACTATATATATGCCAGAGGCATAACTGCGACAGCAATAGAGTAACAGTTTGTAATAGAGTAATCGATTAGTTTCATTTTATAAGTCATGAAAACCCATATATCAACTGGTGAATCAGCTTTGCATAAGAGGAATTGGTAAAGAAGTGTGCTGGTTTGGCTAAAATTTTATGTCATAGAGAAAAATTAATCTAAGAGCATCATCTGTACTATTAAAAACTAAGAAGGTAGGGCTTTACAGACAAAAATCAATCTAAGAGCATCTTCTATAGTATTAAAAACTGAGAAGGTAGAGCTTCCTTGTCAAACGATAATCAATGGTTGAAGATGATGGTCAACCATAAAATATGATAACGGTGCAGAATGCAGAAAATCATCATTTTAATCTCTGAAATACTAGTTCTTAATTTTGTAGTTTTCTCAATTAAATCTTTGAATATTTAAAATGTTTTAATATTATAGATCCTCTATTATACCATTTAACAAACCAATGATAAATAGCGTGAATCGCCTAATTAACAAGAAACCCATGTAAAATGCTTTATAAACAGTTTTCAAAAATCAGGTTTTTCAATTTTATTTTCTTTATTTTAGCCTAATTTTTAGCAGCTGCTAACCATGCAAGCAAAAATTCTTCCAAACATAGGAATGGAATCAAGGTGTCATCATGGTAAGAGGAAAGTTAAAGCAAGATGGTAAGAGGAAAGTTAAAGCAAACTGGAACCAATGTTAAAAGAGAAGTGGGATCAGTTAACTAGTACCTTTTGTTTTTGTGTGATTGCTAGTGGATCAGCTAACCACTTTCTGAGCCCATTATGATACCCATAGAAATAGGATAAGTCAGTGGTATACCCTAGTGATTAAATGGGCCAAGAGGTTAGTTTAAACGGGCTAAAATACAATCAAGAAGAACGAGGGATCCATTCTATGTGTATAAGAGTGTACAATTTCTTTTCCTGATTTATTTATGTCTATGTGGGTTAAATTAATAACTCAATAATCAGATATTGTAAGTTTCAGCCTACGGGAGTTAATTTAGTTGGTAATAATCAAATTATTTTCTTTGTAAAAGTTATGTTTGAATCTTGTTGTAAGCAGTTTTCTTTTGAGAATCAATCTTTAAATATCATTATAAATTTTCACCGAAGCTTGTGACATGTCTTAATTTTGAAATAAAGCAATTTTTTTTTACTTAAATTTTTTTTTTACCAAAAAAAGATATGGTAAGTTTCAATAAATTAAAAATTTTTGTTTTATATAATTGAACGTAGATTTTACATAATAAACCCCTTTCTTTTTGTGATTATCATTTTTAGCCACAATCATCATAAACAAAATCTCTAATAGCTTTTTATTAGTTTTGTCTTTCATCAGATATGTAATCCGAATGTTACTTCAAACTGTTCTCACTCCCGGATTAAAAAATTCATTAATTGTCCACATGTTACTTCGAGATTGCTTTTGTCATTTTCATTCGGTTTAGAATTGTGCTGCAAGTGATGTTTATTATACACTATATCATGCTATTATAGATGACACATGAGCTTTTTTTGAACCATAATAAAGTATAATATTAATTAGTTTATAAAAAAAAAAAAANAAAAAAAAAAAAAAAAGGTACTATTTCGTGAGCTTGCAGCTCATTTCATGCACGTGCAGCTTACGTTGTTGCATGGGAATGGAGGAGAAAGGTCAACGCATGGTGTGGAGTGGGAGTCAATCATCTTCAGTGACAGTGACCACGCATGGTGTGGAGTGGGAGTCAATCATCTTCAGTGACAGTGACCGTGTCTTGGAGCCCAATCATCGCATGTGGGCCTACATGGCTATAATGCTTAAACGGGCTTCAACACGACTCACAAAAGCAGGGACCCATGTACAATGACCCACCATGGGGTTGCTTAATTTCTTCGGTTAGGATTTTTTTTTTTTANTCAACGCATGGTGTGGAGTGGGAGTCAATCATCTTCAGTGACAGTGACCACGCATGGTGTGGAGTGGGAGTCAATCATCTTCAGTGACAGTGACCGTGTCTTGGAGCCCAATCATCGCATGTGGGCCTACATGGCTATAATGCTTAAACGGGCTTCAACACGACTCACAAAAGCAGGGACCCATGTACAATGACCCACCATGGGGTTGCTTAATTTCTTCGGTTAGGATTTTTTTTTTTTAAAAAAAAAGATAATCACAAATTCACAATAATGTAATTTTAAAGTATGTAACCGAATTACTGAAAGTAAATTAGGTTGCATTTAAAAATTAAGATAAAGCTACCAAAATTCATTAACTATATCATGTTGTATCTTACATGGACATAACAAAAAAAAAAAATTGTTTATCCAATTCTGTCACACAATTCTAAAAGAAAAAAATATTACCACAAAGTATCCCCGCTTAAAATATTCCAAAAATTAAATATCTAAACTCGTGTATTCCCTATGAAATTAATAGAATACCACATCTCAAAAAACAAAAGTTCAACACCAAGTGTGAGAAATTTCAAATTACAAAATAAATGCAAGAACAGTTTATAAAGAATGATGGCATATATAAAACTTACCAAATACAAAAGGTCTACAAGTTTATATTTAGAGTATTTATACACTTTAGACTAATCCTTATTCATAATGATAGTAGTAATTGATAAATTTTTCTTAATAAATACGACTCTAAATATTTAAATTTGAGACATTTGATCTAAAATATCTTAAAATTTAATTTACTTTCAATTAACCAACACCTTATTGGTCAAAAGGTGTACATCTAAGTCACAATAAAAAAAAATGTATGTAAAAAAAAAAAGTTAGAATAAAGAAAAAGAAAAGATTTTCCAGGTTGCAAAACCATGGTCATTTTTTTATTTGAAAAAGAAAATTAAAAGAATCGCTGAGAGAGAAGTCCTTAATCCTTATGACTTATGAGGTTGAAATTCAAAAATATCCCAACTTTGGCGTAATCCAAATCCTGGTTAATTTAGATGGTTTTAGATATTTAGATAGGTCCGTACTTGTCCCACATCATGGTTTCTATTAATTTCGACACGCGTGACTGCAACGTACTCCTATTTCAAGCCACTTTCGTGTTCTTCTCAACCAATCCCAGTCCTTCGTCTCCACCAATTCCCTATAACATACATTCACCCTCCTTCTTTCTGTTATAATAAATCCCATCTTCTCCATCGCATATCCTTGGTATCTTGTACCTGTGCTACTTTCTCCTTTCATCCTCAAACCCACAAGGGAGACAATGGGTCTCTTTCGCAGATCATTTTCCTTTACTTTATTGCTGCTTTCCCTTTCATTGTTCGTTGTTGGGTTTGCTGTGGACATGTCCATCATCGACTACGATGCCAAGCACTTCCCTCAGGAGGGAAGAAGGACCGAGGGGCAGATGAGGGCCATTTATGAGGCGTGGCTGGTCAGGCATGGCAAAGCCTACAATGCCTTGGGAGAGAAAGAGTCGAGATTTGAGATTTTTAAAGACAATCTAAGATTCATTGACGAGCACAATACTGCAGAGGGTCGCACCTACGAGTTGGGGTTGAACCGCTTTGCTGATCTCACCAACGACGAGTACCGGGCCATGTATTTGGGTACCCGAATGAACCGATCCCATAGAATGCTTTCCGCCTCCAAGAAGAGTCATCGTTACGCTTTCCGTGCCGGCGAGGAATTGCCGGAGTCCGTGAATTGGAAAGAGAAGGGTGCGGTTGTTCCCGTTAAAGATCAAGGCCAATGTGGTGAGTTTTATTTTCTTTTTCCTTTTTTTATTTGGTTTGAGTTTTTCCGGTCTAGTATTTTCCGAAGTGGTCTAATGGATTTCTATTTGCTGGGAAACATGGTCTTATTCGGTTATTGATGAGTTTGACTCAGGAATTTCACGTACGTGTTTATTTGGATACTCTGATTCCTGGAGGAGAAAAAGGGATTTTTCTATTGTNAGGGTCGCACCTACGAGTTGGGGTTGAACCGCTTTGCTGATCTCACCAACGACGAGTACCGGGCCATGTATTTGGGTACCCGAATGAACCGATCCCATAGAATGCTTTCCGCCTCCAAGAAGAGTCATCGTTACGCTTTCCGTGCCGGCGAGGAATTGCCGGAGTCCGTGGATTGGAAAGAGAAGGGTGCGGTTGTTCCCGTTAAAGATCAAGGCCAATGTGGTGAGTTTTATTTTCTTTTTCCTTTTTTTATTTGGTTCGAGTTTTTCCGGTCTAGTATTTTCCGAAGTGGTCTAATGGATTTCTATTTGCTGGGAAACGTGGTCTTATTCGGTTATTGATGAGTTTGACTCAGGAATTTCACGTACGTGTTTATTTGGATACTCTGATTCCTGGAGGAGAAAAAGGGATTTTTCTATTGTCTTAGTACTGGAACAAGAAATTTATATTTGTTGCTAATCATAACTCTGCGTTTGATTTCTTTTACGTCTTTGATTTTGGGAATCATGAGAGTGAGTTGAGAGCTCTGCGTTTTCTTGATTGAGTTTACTGTGATTTCAAATGAAGGGAGTTGCTGGGCATTCTCGACGGTTGGTGCTGTGGAAGGGATCAATAAAATTGTGACTGGTGAGTTGATATCTCTTTCAGAGCAAGAACTGGTGGATTGTGATAGAAGTTATAACATGGGGTGCAATGGAGGTCTCATGGACTATGCTTTTGAATTTATCATGAACAATGGAGGCATTGATACGGAAGAGGACTACCCCTACCATGCTCGTGATGGTTCTTGTGATCCCAACAGGGTAACCCTCCTTCTTTGGGTCACCTTTAGATTGATATATTTGTCTTGGCATCTAATTATCTGCTTTTTGGGTACTCAGAAAAATGCTAAAGTTGTCAGCATTGATGGGTATGAAGATGTTCCTGAAAATGATGAGAAATCCTTGCAGAAGGCAGTGGCAAACCAACCAGTTAGTGTTGCCATTGAAGCTGGTGGCAGGGCTTTCCAACTTTATGAATCGGTAATGCTCTGTCTTTCTAGTGTTTGTGCTCTCTGAATATTTAGTTGCATAAATTACAATAGTAGCTGTTTGTATTAATAACGATAAATACACTGATTTGAGCCAAAGGAGTGAGACAAATAAATTCTTTCCTGGTTTGGAGATAACTTTGTTTTGGTGATCCTCCGAAGCAAACCTTTATTTATTTGTTTTGGTTCTGGCAATCATACATTCAGGGCGTTTTCACGGGGCTCTGTGGAACACAACTTGATCACGGTGTAGTGGCAGTTGGATATGGAACAGAAAATGGTAAAGATTACTGGTTGGTAAGGAACTCTTGGGGTTCCAATTGGGGCGAGGATGGTTACATCAAGCTAGAGCGTAATGTGAATAGCACGAGTGGGAAGTGTGGGATAGCAATAGAGGCATCATACCCAGTGAAGAAGGGTCAGAATCCCCCAAAGCCTAGTCCTTCCCCTCCATCTCCTGTAAAGCCTTCAACAGTTTGTGATGAATACTACTCTTGCCCAACCGGAACCACTTGCTGCTGCATTTATGAGTATCAAAGCTACTGCTTTGGATGGGGATGCTGCCCCCTTGACTCTGCAACCTGCTGCGATGATCATGACAGTTGCTGCCCTCATGATTTCCCTGTCTGTGATACTCAAGCCGGAACCTGCCGAGTGGTAAATACCCTTCTTCACCTTTATGCTTTTTACTTTTGCGCCTTCTTTTGCTAATGCTGCCAATTTTCCTCAATGCAACAGAGCAAGGACAGCCCATTCGGAGTAAAAGCATTGAGAAGAACTCCTGCTGCTCGTACGCATGAGAGAGCTAGCAGGAAAATTACCGTTGCATGAGAAGCCACGAGAAAAAATTAACTGCCTAACATCAGTTAAGGGGGATGGATCCGCTGGTAACTTTTTTCAACTATCAGTCGGTGCAAGCCTCCATCAAATTTCAGAAGGAAATTTACTGTCTTCTTAACTTCATTGTGATTATTGTTAATAGCCACGCAATAGACAAAAAAAATTCGAAATTATTACTTTTTCTAAATTGTGTATATTTACCAATTCTCTTTCATTTTGATATCTTCTTCTACAATAGAAGATGCACGCAATACTTTTGTGACTCTATTCTTCCTATGATGGAAAATGGAAATGCTTCTGGCAGTGTCCGTCTCAAAGTGAACTTCCTCCTCCCTTCCTCGTTTGAGGTAAAAAATAACCAAAAAGGGGAAATCTCTTTACTGCCTTCTTCTTGTACCTATATTCATACTCATTGCATTAAACCTCTTTTATTGAAAGGAACAATCCAATTGTTTCCATTAAAAGTTATGTGCAAAGTAATTCATATAATTACCAAAATGAAACTTTAAATATCTATGTTTCTGATACGCTTTTCACAAAAATTAAGCTTTTTTTTNTCAAAGTGAACTTCCTCCTCCCTTCCTCGTTTGAGGTAAAAAAAAACCAAAAAGGGGAAATCTTTTTACTGCCTTCTTCTTGTACCTATATTCATACTCATTCCATTAAACCTCTTTTATTGAAAGGAACAATACAATTGTTTCTAGAATTATTGTTTCCATTAAAAGTAATGTGCAAAGTAATTCATATAATTACCAAAATGAAACTTTAAATATCTATGTTTCTGATACGCTTTTCACAAAAATTAAGCTTTTTTTTGTTGTTCTCATCACGAGGCTACACATTAAAAGTAGATTATCTTCTCTTATAAATATTTCACTATGATAAAATACCTAATTATTAATTATTGGGATTTCGGATTTTCCTGTTAGGGACAAATTATTCCTGTTCTAAACTATATTTGACGCAAAGCTAATAATGATTATATATATTGTGAGATCTTAAGACTCTTGATATATAAATAGTGAATAATAATAAAATAACAGCATCATATATTTTTAATCAAAACATTTTATATTTTATTGAGTGTTGAATTTCAATATTTTTTTTCTTTTATATGAAAATTTCAACATTCTTAAACAATGGCATTTGATGCAGGGTACTTGTTTTCCTTTTCTCTTTTCTTTTTTTTAATAAAAAATTAAGTCATTTAACTTATGTGGACAAACAAAAAGAGAAGACATCAACTTGGCATAAAGATAAATAANACATAAACTTGGCATAAAGATAAATAAAACGGAGATTCTATGATACTACATGAGTATGTCATACTACACTAATAAGATAAATATACATAATTTTCATATTTTATTAGATATAAAATATAATTTATTTAATTTTTTAAACAAATTTAAAAATAATTAACTTGTACACGTGTCATTTATTTATTAGTTATTCTTATGTAGTATGACATATTACATAAATATTAAAAATATCTAAGAAACTTCCTAAATAAAAATATGAAAAAAAAATTGTATATAACGATTACGGAATAGGTTGTGTAGCACATAAAACTTTATTTTTTATTTATACTTCTAAAAAAATAGGAGTTTTTCATTACATGATTGAGACGCAATACCAAAATTTATATAAATTAAGACTTTCTAATGATCACATTTTCCTTTCTTTTTATTTTAATCTTTCTTCTAATTCTAGCATATGAGCTTTACTAATATGATGCTATTCACTCTTCACCATTTTTTTTAAATCAGAAATTAAGATCTAATTTCAATATTTAGATGAAGCCAAATTTATTAAATATAATGCGAGCTATTTTTATTTCAGGAATCCTGTTATGAAAGCATTTTGAAACTCTCATTTTGTCAATGAGATATTGAATACAAAACTCTATTGCAAGGAGAATTGTGGCCAACTACTTCAAGTCACTCTTCACCATTCTACCAATTATTAAATTTGTGCAAATCATGCATCAAATTTAATTTCCAAGCTTTCTGTGCTGCTTCAAGTTACATTTTAGTAACAGTCCTAGATCAATACTAAAATAGAAACGGGCATAGACGGTAAGTTCTCGGCACACGGAGACGGTAAGATTACTAATTTTTGACATCATACTCATATCTTATCCTAATCAACGATCCTCTATGGGTTGACCAAACATGATACAGAAGTGACGCAAACGTGATCACTACATTCAAAAACTGCCTATTCCTTCGTTCTCTTTTCTCCTTTGCTGGGTTGCTCGTCGAAGCCCTAATCAGCTCCTTCACTCCCCCCTCTGAGATCCACTGCATCCATTTCTATTTCAACGTCGTTTTCAGCCTGCTGCAATTTTGGCTTCTCAAGCTTGCTAATTTCAATTTCGGTAAGATAAGCTCCTTGCTGCAGATCTGAAATTGCTTAACTAGTCGCTTATACGAATAGTTTGTCTTCTTTAATCGGGTTTTCGTTTGAATCCTTTTCATTTTGCTATGAGCTCCGATGTATACCACACTCACGCTCCAATTTATATAAAATGTTGGAAATTTCACCAGATTAATACTTCGGTTTTGCACTATTTTTTCGGGGTTTAATTAGAGGGTGGAATTCTCAAGGAAATGGAGTTCAAATAATTGACAACACTATCTTTGAGTGTATAAAGCTGAAAATGTGGTTTGTGTCCATCAGGCGGCAAGATTGATGGGGATAAAGTGCTCGTTTTTGAGTCATTGTAGGTCTAGTTGTGGTAGAGTGTGTTTATTGGATTATGAGGTAAAATTTTCTCTTTTTCAGTGTAAAGGTGGCATGATAAAGTACTATGGAAGAGAAATCACCAATGAACATTGTCATATGCAGATTCGGCCATTTGATAAGCCTTTTATTTATTTTTTTAACTTTTTCTACATATTAGATGGTCACAAACAATTATCCCCTGTGTGTGAGGGGGAAGACTTACTTAGTCATAAATGAACAATGAACACACCACCAATATATGAATTTTTTCTTTCTTCCACCTTGTGTATTGTCACAACTGATCTGCTGGTTGTATATGTAAGCACAATGGATGGACAAAATGTAAGAAGATATAATTGATTTGCTTCTGACTGTCCCACATTCTATGAACGTTTATTATGTCTGCATTTGCAGCTTTGATCAGGAAAATGCTGTAGGGACATCTAATGTTAGAGTCTTCTGCTTCTACATAAGTCCCTTTTGATACAGTTGCAGTCAAATGGATTTCATGCCTGCTGATACATCAAATTCACCTCCTATTAAAGATCCATCTACTTCACCTCCTGCCAAAGATCCTGAAGGGAAGACTTCCGCTGCTGTTGCCTCTGGACCAGATATTTCTGCACATGAGGCATCCTCTAGACCATCTTCCACTGGCATATCATCTTGGGCCAAAAACTTGAAAATTCCCCAGCCATTTTCTGGCTTTCATGATGACTCAACAAGTGACAATGCTGGGAAATCCCCTTTTTCACGTCTTACCAGTGGTTTAGGATTGCGAATTTCTCCAAAATCTCCTCCGTCAGATGATAGTTCCAATGAAACAACTCCTCAATCTAATATAATTGGGAGCATCACAAAAGGCCTGGTTGACTCTTCTCGGAATGCTGTGAAAGCTGTGCAGGTTAAGGCTCGGCATGTTGTTTCTCAGAATAAACGCAGATACCAGGTGTTGTTTCTTTGTAATTACTTTGTCTTTGTTCTTGATTAGGTCGCTAAGTCGTACTCTACCCCTTTGAACAATGTGTTGATTATCCTATTGGATGGTTGCTTTAAGTTTTGGTTTATCATTGCCTTCCCTTTCCTTAACAAGAAAGTGATGCTTATTTTTGGACTTTATTTACAGATCCCTGTTGTGATATAATAAATGTTTATACAGAAGAAGAACTGGACAATGCAATATTTTATGCTATCTGGTTCTCTATATCACAAATCAAAGCTTCTTACTGATTATTTTGTAGACCTGCTGGTGGATGTTCAATTTATAAAACTTTAACTTTGCAGATAATAACCTTCCCTCTGTTAAGACATGTTTTAATTTAATATTCCATATGATGGATATCCTGGCCTCTTCAGTTGACAAAAGCTGTTAGAAATGTTTATATTATACATTATTTTTATGAGTACATTGAGTTATTTTATTTAATATCTTGTGACATTCTATTTTCTGTTTATAAAGAAAATCTTTGGCTAATATATACAATTCTCCACTTTTATACCCTTTTTAGGAAGGAGGATTTGATCTAGATATGACATATATCACTGAAAATATTATTGCTATGGGGTTCCCTGCTGGCGATATGAGCTCTGGATTTTTTGGTTATGTTGAAGTGAGTAAGCTAATTTTTTATGCAGTTTGTTTTGGTAGTTTTCCTTTTAAAGACCAGTATTCAAACTATCTAAATATGTACTGCAGGGTTTTTACAGAAATCATATGGAAGAAGTGATTAAGTTTTTTGAGACTCATCATAAGGTGATAAGACATACTCTTACACATTAAGTTGCAGTTGCTATGCTTCTTTCTTTTGTTGTAGTTTTATTTAGAAACAAGATCAAATGATGCATGGAGGCCGGAAGGCCCTGACACATCCTTACTTCTCATTGTTTTTAAATAATGTTGTTATTTTGTTTAAGCCTATAAAATTTTTATCTTTGTTTTGAAGGTTCCTTTAAATTGGACTCTTGCCTATGTCCATATAATACTTCTTCACGAGGCTTCAATTCAGCCATGGCTTATATGTATAATGAGCTTGTTATCTTGGATAGGTTTTGATTCCCCTCCATGTATGCAATTGTAGTAGAAGGAAAGATTGAAACGAATAGATTCTACAGGAGTTTCTAAGCTCTGGTCATTTTATCTACTTATTTACTTTTTTATCATCAAGTATGTTCTCTGTTCTGGGAACATATTTGTTCTTATGTGTTTTTGTCCTGCAACATTATATATTATGTAGTTTGATAACTAGTTCCAACCACATGGCAGGCATCTTAGTCAACTTTAATTGATTTCTTAGGTGTTTCTCTTCTTTTTATAGTGTCTTAGACTTGAAACCTAACTTGTCTTTGTTCTCATTTTATTGTCTACTTTGCATTTGACTGTTTTTTTAATATGCAGGATAAATACAAAGTATACAATCTTTGTTCTGAGCGGCTGTATGATGCATCATTATTTGAGGGGAAGGTGAGTTTTAAATTCTTTCTGAAGTCTAGGAGGGAATGAATGAAATATCATCTATATCATATGAACTTAAGTCTGTCAATGAGTAGTACCTGTTCTCTTGTAGAATGTCTTTTAATTTGGATATTTTGAAGCGAGCAAATTAATATGGTTCATAGTTTGCTTTAGTTGCAGTCTTCAAATTTATCAACAGTATTCATACTGTCTATTCTTCAATTAACTATCCATTCTTACCATGTCTTATTTTTCTAGTTGTTGATGCTAGACTATTTGTCTCATGTTCCTGTTTAACTTTGTAATATGAGATTTTCAAGGTATTTTGCATTTCTATGGAAAAAATTTGACAGCCTGTTCCATCTGATATATCAAATTCCTTCTTCAGGTNTCTGTCAACGAGTAGTACCTGTTCTCTTGTAGAATGTCTTTTAATTTGGATATTTTGAAGCGAGCAAACTAATATGGTTCATAGTTTGCTTTAGTTGCAGTCTTCAAATTTATCAACAGTATTCATACTGTCTATACTTCAATTAACTATCCATTCTTACCATGTCTTATTTTTCTAGTTGTTGATGCTAGACTATTTGTCTCATGTTCCTGTTTAACTTTGTAATATGAGATTTTCAAGGTATTTTGCATTTCTATGGAAAAAATTTGACAGCCTGTTCCATCTGATATATCAAATTCCTTCTTCAGGTCGCTTCCTTCCCCTTTGATGACCACAGTTGCCCACCAGTTCAACTGATTATATCATTTTGTCATAGTGCATACTCATGGTTGAAAGAAGACATTGAGAATATTGTGGTTGTCCACTGTAAGGCTGGAATGGCAAGGACAGGGTTGATGATTTCTAGTCTTCTATTATTCTTAAAGGTGATTAGGTTCTAAGTGTTTTCTTGAAAATGCAATGAGTGCGGTTGTAATTTTTGTGGTCACTTTTTGTTATGTTGCTCGGCTTGTCTTCGAGTCGTTAATTTAAATGTACTGCAGTTCTTTCCAACTGCTGAGGAATCCATTGATTACTACAATCAGAAAAGATGTTTTGATGGAAAAGGCCTTATTCTGCCAAGTCAGATTGTGAGTTCCTCTTTACTATGTGATAAATATTTGTAAAATTGGAGATTCTGACTTATTACGACTTGCCTAGCTTCTTACATCTTCTCTCATGATAATATATTTGATGTTTTCTTTAGAGGTATGTCAAATATTTTGAGCGTGTTTTGACTTACTTCAATGGAGAAAACCCACCAGCTCGCAGGTATATTCTGGGCCATGTGTGACTTAACACTACCTCAGTCTTCACATGCTGACATCATATTCTGCGCAGGTGCATGCTTAGGGGATTCCGGCTTCACAGGTGCCCTTACTGGATCAGGCCCTCTATAACTGTCTCGGATCATAGTGGTATGTTTGGACATTCTTTTATCAGTTTTCCCCGTGCTGCAGACTATCTATAGTGCATGCTTCTAATGAAATCCATAAGGTCTTGTTTTACTTGTTACATGTTTGAGTGATGGAAATTTTTTCATACTTTTCTTGACTTGTTTGCTAATATTTACATCATTTATGTTTTGTCTCTTTTTCTTAAGACTATTAATTTGTTCCCCTGTTTATATCATGTCTTTCTAATATTGGTTTAGCTGTATCTGGTGCACTTGCACGTCTAATAGTGTGAATGCACTAAACTACTTGAGATTCAACCCAAGTGTTTCCAGGAGATATCCCCACCAAAGTAAATTAAAAAAAAGAAAAGGGCGAGATAGAAATCATGTATAAAGAAGGCATTCATTTGTTTAAATCCTGTCATTTTGTTTTTGCTATAACTCCTTTCTAACATGCAGGTGTTTTGTTCTCAACCAAAAAGCATCCACGAACAAAGGATCTTTCGGTGCGTTTGTTTAATAATCGGGTCTCAGTGTGTTGAATATTGATATTATTTGGTCAATATTCTGCCATTTGTTCATTTTTTGGGAGGTGGGCGTGTTTCTGTGATATCAGCCCTCATATCATGTGTTAATTGCTACTGCAGCCGGATGATTTCTGGTTTACTGCACCAAAAAAGGGAGTGATGGTCTTTGCTTTGCCAGGAGAGCCTGGTCTTACAGAGTTGGCTGGGGACTTCAAAATCCATTTTCATGATCGCCAAGGAGATTTTTACTGGTAGCCGAATTAATATTGTGTTAGTACTCAACTGCCTCTGCTTCCAGTCCTACATGAAACTGAAATTTCATGCTATTTTTTCTGTAGTTGGTTGAACACAACTATGACAGAAAACAGGAAAGTATTGAACACCAGTGATCTTGATGGTTTTGACAAGGTAAGCAGTTATGGTTTTTCTGTGATGGTAACAAATGTCTCATAACTTTTAAGTTTTGTTACCAAGAATAGGTGATCTTAACAGCAGAGACTAGAGAATGATCTGTCTATTGTTCAGTTTTGTGTCGCTTTATTGGTATTCATAAATGAATCTTGTATTCGATTGTAGTTTTACTGGAATTGTCTTTTGGCAGAGAAAATTGCCTTCCCCGGGATTCATGGTTGAGGTTGTGCTAGTGGATTATAATGGCAATGTTACAACATCCAAACCTGAAACTGTTACCAAGAAATCAGATGAGAGGTCAAGTAATACTCCTGCCCCTGTTGATGTGGGCGTCACTGCTCCAAATGCAGACAAAGAATCAGGGAGTCATGATAAAGATGATGTGTTTTCAGATGGTGAGGGAGAGGATACTGGTTCTTCAAGAAGCAGGCAAACAAAAGCAGCTTCTGAAGCAGCTGGAACTGTTTCTAGTGCTGCGACTGGATCTGAATCCAACATAACTTCAAATCAAATCAAAAGTTTGACACATGCAACAGAACAAGTTTCTTTGGGAAGTACAGGCTCTATCCCCATTCCTAGTGCCAGTGAGCCAAAAAGTGATGTTGATGAAAGAAAAGGGTCCAGTCTGGAGGCTCCCAGCTCAGAAAGTGAATTTAAGGCAATGGCTGCAGATGCTTCTGTTTTTACGTTTGGAGATGATGAAGACTACGAAAGTGAGTGAACAACAGAGTTCTTTGATAAATTGATATTTGTATATAATATTGCTTGCAACCTCATGTGCTCAACAATAGAATGTTCTTTCGATTTGTCTGTTTATGATGTTAAATTTATCTGGCTATAGCTCACTCACTGGCTTGATGCACCAAAGTTGTGATGAGATTCCGCTGCACTGTCACTACTGATATTTTATGTTTCATTTTCTATCTCAATAAGAGCAGAAAACTGTATATTGTTATCTGACATTGTGCCTAGTGACTTAATAGGCAAATTTACCAAAATAATACTATTTAATAAAGAATTTACGAATGTAGGTTACTTTTGAAACTATTTATCAAAATGGGTCATTTTTTTTGTATAGTATACGTTGAAGCGTTTTTATTAGAAAATGTTAAAATATTACAGCGTTTTAAACAATAAACGTTAAAATGTAAAACGTGTTTTTTGTATATATAAAAAAAAAAAAAAAAAAAAAAAAAAAAATTTTTAAAAAAAAAAAAAAAAAAAAAAAAAAAAAAAGCCAAAATTTTTTGATAAGAAATCTCCAAAATCAATTTGCGTTTCATTTATGTGTTGGAAAATGCCCAAATAAATATGCGTTTTCTACTAGAAAATANTTTTTTTTTTTAATTTTTACAAAAAAATGTATTTTATATTTTAGCGTTTATTATTTAAAATATTATAATATTTTAGTGTTATTTTTTGATAAAAACATCTTAATGTGTATTGTTTTAAAAAAAAAAAACTCGTTTTGATAAATAATTTCAAAAATAACCTAAATTAGTAAATTTTTTATTAAATAATATTATTTTAAAAAATTACCCCGACTTAATACCTCTTCATTTACGACGGAACTATATTAAAGTAAGATTGAATTGACTGTTATATTTCTATTTTCATTGTCGCATTTCTCATGTAAACTTATAAACGTGTCTGCTAGCACGTGAATAATATGCTTTTCATTTCGTGCGCTATGACGTTATGATGCTTACCGAATAGATAGTCAATAGTTAATACTAAAATACTATTCAGCCCGTGTATCTTGCTGGTTACAATTTTCCTCCCCTGTATTTTCTCTGTACTTTCCGTTGCCAATTCTCCTTGGAATTCCTAATTCATCCTTTTAAATTTGCGAGTCAAATATTATATTGTTATTAAAAATAATTGTCTTTTGCTCTTTTAATTTAATAATTTAAATTTCCTAAATAAAAGAATGTCAATAAAACGTGATCTAGACATATCACGTAATCGATAACCATGAATAATTTTCAAGCTATATATATTTTAAACATAAATAATGAAGATTACAACAATAATACTGAGAGGACCCAAGAACCCTCACATTCCCAACTTTAAAATTCTTTATTTATTTTTTTCAAAAAAACTTTCTGTCATTTTGTGAGGGAGTAACGGTGTTACTCTGTTAGATTCTTTAAATATTAGATAGATCATAGATGGGCAATAAAATGTATTTTAAAACACAAAAGAAAGTAAAAGAAAAAAAAGAAAAAGGGAAAGTTTTGTAATTGTCCAAACGGGCAAAATTTTGCCCGTTGGGTAGGTACTTGATTGGTACATGCACATCATTCCAGACAACCATAGGCCCAATTTTCGATTTTGGCGATTAGGATTAGGATTAGGATTAGGAGTTCTCTCATGTCTAATGTATTGACTTAATAAAAAAACAAAGACTTTTTTTTTGGGAAAAAAAAGACTTAATTGCTGAGTCATGATGAGAGAGACGTACGAGTCAAAGAAGAGAACCTATTTACAAGGCACAATCCCTTGGTGATTGGCAATACATGCGCAGTTGGTGTACATCTCTGATCACGCGCTTACTGCAGTAATTCCTTAATGCAAATTACTCACAAGTTATGGCAAATGCCCAGAAACAACAGCCTGTGACTGGTTCGTGTAAGGGAAGGATTCAATTCAATAGACAAAATTTAATGACAACGCGTGAAATAGGGTATCTATATTAAGTTATTATTATTAACACCCGTGTTGGGGTTTTCTTTTCTGAATAAACTATAAAGAAGATAATATCCTTTTGGTTTTGGAGAGTCAACCCCAAAACCAATCGCAGCACAAGCACAGCAACCCCTACCTGGTACCTGCTTACCCTTCTATGTCGATATCTGGTGTTCAAGGCCATCTTCTTGAGGTTACTGGTACGCCCTACCCATACACCCCCCTTTTCCCCTTTTTATTTTTTCTTTGCCTTTCTCGATTTCANTTTTCTTTGTCTTTCTCGATTTCACAATTTTTTTCAAATCGATAAAAAAAAAAAAACCTTTTTTCGCGATGCAGTCGTAGGATGTAACAAGTTGAAGGACACAGAATGGATTTCAAGACAGGACCCTTATGTCTGTCTGGAATATGGTAGCACCAAGTTCCGAACCCGAACGCACACAGGTCTTGTCTTTAGATTTCAATTTTGTACTTAATGGCCAACCCAATTTCTTTGATTTCTAGACTTTGAAATTTAAGCCCTTTTTACTAACGTTTTTCTCAATCTTGTGCCTTTTTATTGGTATGTAGATGGCGGAAAAAACCCCACATTTCAAGAGAAGTTCGTCTTTTCGCTGATTGAAGGACTTAGGGAGCTTAACGTAGTTGTTTGGAATAGCAATACGCTCACTTACGATGATTTTATCGGCGGCGGAAAGTAATTAACTTTCTTCTTTACCTTTAAATTTTTAAACTTTCAATGCCCTTTTGTCTCAAATTTGAGACTGGTGCGCTTTGCTGTATTCAGGGTTCAATTGTATAAGGTTCTCTCACAAGGTTTTGATGACTCGGCTTGGCCAATTCAAAGCAAAACTGGCAGGTAAGCAGAATGAAAAAAAATAAAATTCCCCAGTTGCTCTTTTCCATCCGTCTTGCATATCATTCTGTAATTTGTTTTGTTTGAATTACCAATTTCTCAATTTGCGACTTGTTCATCTTGTGAAATGGTCTTGGTTATTCAAATATCAATTTCTGAATATTTCAAATATTTTATCCTGTTTGTAATGTCCACATCTGCCTATTGATTCCAGTTACACTTTTGACATTATAAAACAAATTTTTATCTTGATAAAAAATAAATAAAACAGAAAAAAGAAACTGTTGCTAACCATCTATCACAAATGCATCAAATTGGATGTAATGGCTTCTCAGATACGATGAGTGCTCCTTGAAGTGAGCTTGTTTTGTACAATTTCATTCAGTTTATTGAGAGGGATAAGAACTGAGCAACATAAGGCAGATTATTTGGTCACTTCTCAGTTGTCATATTTACTGTCACGCTTCTCAACCACATGAACTTACTAGCATTCAAATGGAAGAAAATCTTCAATATGACCTACATATTTATTTCCTTTTTGTATCCTTTTGAACTTGGTAAATTTCTATATTATATTTAACAGTTTCAAAATAAATTTACAATGATATTGAACTTTATTTGGTTTACAGTTAGAATAATATATATAAACTTTCGCGCGCTCTCTCTCTCTGTATATTGAAGGTGAATAATATGTCTATTCTTTTGGTTGCATATACTGAACTTTCAGAATTCTAATGCATCTGTTTCTTTGCAGACATACAGGTGAAGTAAAACTTATATTGCACTATGCAAATTCCAATGCCAATGTAAGCTATATTTTCATTATGTATTAAGATGATTGGTGTTGATTAGTGTAATGGTTTTATATGCAATTGGAAGATTGTTTGATCAGTTGATTGTGACCGTGTTATGAAAATATTGCAGAAACATTCATCAAAGCCAATGTCAAGCTATGCTCCATCAGCACCACCATATGCACCGCCACCAAATCCCCATGGCCATTTATATGCTGCACCACCTCTTACGTCTTACCCACAACCGGCTTCTGCTCCATCTTACCCACCACCATCATCAGCAGTTCCATACCCACCAGTATCCACAGCTTACCCTGCCTCATCTCCCTATCCTCCATATTCATCTGCCTATCCTCCACAACCATACCCTCCTCCATCTGCCTATCCTCCCCCTCCATACCCACCAACTTCAGCGTATCCTCCATCTCCATATCCGCCACCTCCACCACACTCTACTCATTATCCTCCTGGTAACTATCGTTTATCATATTTCTTATTTCATACTTGAGCTCCTGTATTCTGTTTCTCTGCCCCCTCTTTCTTAACAAAATGCTTTTTCTGCTTTGTGATCAGGTCCGTATCCTGGAATGTACCCTCCACCACCGTATTGACATGAATCTTCTAAACGCTCGAGCAAGGAAGCAACAAGGGAGTACTACAAGGGAGTACGCCGCATGGCCCAAAAAAAAGAAAAGGAAAAAAGATTACCGGGTGGGGTTTTATAGTACCTGATTTTGTAGCTGAGAATATGATGGCCAGAAGGAGAAAAACATGTACAAAACCTTGTTGATGGATAATAGAATTATTAGTTTAATCGTCATCTGTCATCGACATTTCTTGAACATTTTGTAACTATACAAGAACGTTTGGTACAAGGATTTTTTTTTAGTTCTCAAGAAACATCATTCTTGGGAATTTTGTTCCTAAAAATGTTATAATTTATGTTTGGTTGACCGTAAATATTTCTGGGATTGTTAAATATTTATTCTTGAAAATTTTATAATTCATGATTGGTTTAAATACTATTTTTTTGAAAATATTGGTTATTTTTTTAAAAATACCTTTATCTAAATTTGGATGAATAAATAAATAAATTATTATTATATATCATTTTTATGGTGAGACTCATATATAACAAGTAATATGAAAAAAAAAAAAAAAAACATTTTTTATGCACAAATGATGTTGGATTTTAACATTTACGCATGTGTCGTTGTAGCCAGGCAGGGCTACAGGAGCTTGAACTTGTGCTTGAGCTGCACCTGCTCCCACCGCTGCATATGAACACTATGCCTAGATACCAAGAAAGTTAGTGCTAGGGTGAGTCATCTAGTTGCATCCATAACATAAATGGTATTGGTTCTGCGCTTGTGCTTGCATTGCAATGCAAGGGTGAGTCATCTTCACATCTGCTTCCGAAGAAGATTGGTAACCACCATCTGTCATTTGCTATACGCTACTTCCTGTTTCACTGAATTCCAACTTCTTTGGACGGCAAAAAATTTTGACAAAGCGCTGAGAGAAAGGGACAAAGAGCAAGTGGAATCTTTTTGTGCCATCAGCTTTTAAGCTTTTATTAATAATTATTATCATTAGAAAACTGCTCCTCTCTTTCCATTTGAATGATTCTGCAATTGTAACAAGAACTTAATATACATTGCCAATCGATATCTGTACATAAAGTTCTTGCTTTTTGTTGAATAGAGCATGGTAAATCACTAGGTACAACAAGCACAGATAGGAGGATGTATATGACTCATGAGCTTTAGTTCATAATTAAAGTTCTCTCAATTGGAACCTTGATCTCAAAAAGGATGATATTGTTAGTGATGTAGAGGATCTGCGCCTTTTCAACTAGAAGCACCTGAAAAGAAAAATGAAGCAAAACTAGTAGCTTAGCTTCCCACTGCCACCACAGGTCAAACAGGATCGCGCTGAAGAGCACTTTGCACAATAGCTCCACTTCTTTGGAAGCCTGGTGTAGTTCAGTTCAGCTTTGTGGGTAAATACAACAAGTTAAAGATGAGAGGAGTGGAGAGAAAAATAGTTACCCTGCTGTGTATCGAGTAGTTGCATTCGTAGAAAGCTTTCTTGCCTTCTCTGCATTTTCCTCAGAGAGTTTCTTAAGCACAAATCCTTTACCTTTGCATTCTGGACATATACCAGAACCACCACAATCTTGTTTGTTTTCTATTTAATTTTGTTTTATTTACTTTTTGGTGTACGGTAAATAAATTCAATTTTGGCATTCTCAGAAAGTTACTTTGGTATTATTTACTTTATTTATTTATTTATTTGTTTTCTATTTAATTTTATTTTATTTTCTTTTTTTTTATTTGTTTGTTTTAATTTTGATATTATTACAATTATGCTATTAATGAAGGGTATATATATATTTTTATGTCTAATAAATTTTTTCATGTCATAAGAATCTAAGATTATCATCCCCTCCCATGGGAATTATTTTGTGAAAAATTTATTCTAAAACTGTTATTAGGAATCCTATTTGTTTGTGAATGTTTTTTCAAAATCTTGTACCAAACATGAGAATTTTAATTTTCCAAAAAACTACAAAAAAATCTATACCAAACGTCCCTAAAGGTGACTTGAGTTGATTAATATAATTTTAATGAGTCAGCTTATCTGTGTTTATATAGTTATTGTGCTATAAAATACAGTAATATTAACCATTTACTTATTCTTCCGTGCCCAAATTTCAAATTATAATTATTTGAGAGTTGAGAGCATGCTTATTTATTGTTATTTTGGTTTTGGTAATCAGAAACAACAACAGACAAACGAACGCACCAAGCGAAGCACAAACCAAAACCAAAACCAAAAAATAAGACGAGAGAAATGTAGGCATGGTGGGCATGCAAAAAGCCACTGTCCTGGGGAACACAAACTTAGTAAGTCAGAAACAGCTTTACCAATAACTGTATTCAGAGGGTTGCACTTGTCCTTCAAACAGAACCTCATTATGTTGCTTCAAAAATGAAAATAAACCACAAGTATATGTGATGGCTTAACAGCACTGTGCTTGCAGCTTCCCTATCTCGCCAAAGAGGTTCTCCTTGTATTCCACCACCACCACCACCATTTCCCCCTCCATATATATATCCACTGCCTCCACCAGCCTCTACTCTCATTATCCTCATAATAATCATAGTTTTTCTATTACACATCTGCTAGACTGCTACATCTTGCTTCCTTGCTTGCTTGGGCTTGTATCAGATATATCTCGGCTTATTGGAGGATGGTATAGCTTTTAATGCAAATCCACTTCCGTCTAGCTAGCATTTGATGCAATGCCTATATATAGCTTTCAATAAAGCCATGTTATCTTCATGCTGACATTATAGCTTTGAAAAATGGAACTCAGGAAGTTTGGCGTTAGTGGTATGCTGAAAATCATAATAAGAAAATAACAAAAGTAAATAGCAGATTATAAGAAACAAAGAAAGTTACATGTACAAACATACGCATGGCAACGTTGTAGCATGATGTCCTATGCACATCCTGCATTCTTCATTCTTCATTCAATCATATGCGTAATTAAGTTTACTCTCAAAACAACTGGTTCCGTCACCCTCAGATCCCTCAAGTCTTGCCTTTTGTTTCCTAGTTTTATTATTCTTAATTCTTATTTGTCTGATTTAAATTGAGAGATACAGATTCCTAGTTTTGTTTCCTGTATCTATAGCTATTTTACTTGCTATACCCTTTCTTCAGTGTGTAATGGTTGTTTTTCTCTTTCTTTTTCTCCCCTGCTGCAAGAAACCTATTCCTGCATACCATCAATAAAAGCAGAAAGTGGCAAAACAGGAACTTCTGGGGACATTTTGGGCTAGGAGTTTACAAGTTATTTTAGACCTTGTTTACCAGTTGACTCTATGCCCCTTGTTTCACTTCTAACCTAAGACAGGGTGAAGTCAACCCCGCATGGCATAATCCTTAAATTGAACTTGGGTGTGGATAATGAAACAAAGGAAAGCAGAAGAAAATGCCTAACGTCTAACGAAACCCTCAAAGATGAGCTTTTATCTTTAAACGTACCTGAGGAGATGCAACTCAGCTTGCTAAGAAACAAGACAAAGTTAATTGAGGAAAGAAATTGATACCACAACTAGTGGGTCAAGGTCAACCCCTTTAAATAAGCACAGTTCGGATAGAATTAGTATAAAGTTGACTATGTTAGTTTAATGAGTCAAGTTAGTTACCGTAATCACCAACGTGGCATCCTCCAATAACCACCATTAATATGAAATAGTATCCTTTATCACTTACTCTTTTATTTTTTTAAGGTTTAAATGTACTCCAAATTTTTATAGTTTAGACGAATTTTAAATCAGGTCTCTATAATTTTTTTTTTTTTTCTTTTGGGGTCTTTATAGTTTGAATTTTTTTTAATTGGATTCATATTCTTATCTATGTGGCAGTAAAAGAAGTTGACGTGACNAGTATCCTTCATCACTTACTCTTTTATTTTTTTTATGGTTTAAATGTACTCCAAATTTTTATAGTTTAGACGAATTTTAAATCAGGTCTCTATAATTTTTTTTTTTCTTCTTTTGGGGTCTTTATAGTTTGAATTTTTTTTAATTGGATTCATATTCTTATCTATGTGGCAGTAAAAGAAGTTGACGTGACACTAAAGTAACACAAAAATTGTCACTTTATCATCTTTTTCAACTTCAAACTTTAAGAGGAAAGATGATTAGGTGACAATTTTTTTGCCAGCACCATGTCAACTTCTTTTATTGCCACATAGACAAGTCATTTGCCATGTGAGTATTAAACTAATGGAGTTATAACTAAGAGTAGGGCTGTTCACGGGTCGGTTCGACAGGTTGAGGGCTAAATTAGAAACCGAACTGCACTTCATCATATGGTTCGGTTCGGTTCGGGTTTGAGTGAAAGAAAAATTAAAACCGAACCAAACTGAACCGACCATACTCGATTTGATTCGGTTTAATAGTCGGTTTGGTCACTAAACACAACAACAACAACAACAACAAAAAAACAAAAACCAAAAATACGAAAGAGAGATTAGAGAGACCGAGAAGGCAAAAAGACACCGAAGGCAGAAAAAGAACAATGAAGAGATGGAGAGTGGAGACAGATAAATGGAGATCGATGGAGTGGAGAGAAGAAGAAATCGATGAAAGGGAGAAAGAAAGAAATGGAGATCGATGGAGAGAGAAGGGGATGAAGATCGATGGAGAGGAAGTGGCCTCATTGCAGCCGATGCTTGCGTGCACAACAAAGCAATCTCTAATTCTTTATGACTTTCATCACAGCTTCTGCATCATAGTCATTAGGGTCTAAGGTTTCGTCCACCAATTCTATGTCCAAACCTTTCTCATACAGTTTCCATGCCTGTTAAGTAGGACCAAAGTTCACAAAGAGAAATGAAATAGAAGAAAATGAAGTTCTTCTTCTTCTTTGTCTCTCTCTCTCTAGTTGCTGCTTCTTCCTCTCTCTATTGAAAGTTTGAAACATTGCAAACTTTGGAATAGGAAAATCGATTGTGAGAAGGAGAAGGGTTTTAGGGTTAAGTTGAAAACGACATAGTTTTAATCCTTGTATGAGACATTAGTTTATACGGTGTGGTTCGGGTTTATCCACAGGTTGAAATCTCAAAACCGACACTAGACCCACAGTTAATCGATTTATTGCTTTTTGGGCCGAACCAACCTAATGAGTGCAGTTTGAGCGGCCCGATAAGTGCGGTTTTGATCAGTTCGGGCGGGTTGTTTGGGTTGACCCGCCCTGTGAACACCCCTAACTAAGAGTGACAACAATGACCTAATTAAAAAAAATTCAAACTATAACAACCCCACAAGAGAGAGAAAAAAAAAAAACTAGAGGAACCTGATTCAAAATTCGTCCAAATTATAGGAATTTGTAATACATTTAAACTTTTTTTTTAATTCTGATACCTTAATCATATATTATGTAGTGTCACACAACTCTTCTTTCATATCTCTATTTCCTCCTCATTCCAAGTAACATCCATTAGATTTAACTTTTTTTAATTTTAATTTTATTTGAAATGATCTTGTACTATATTTTTTCTAACTCCGACGTGGACTGAACTGGGTTTATATGTGGATCAAATAGGCCCAATTTGCATTATCCATCTTGGGCTAGCTTTGTTTTTGGGCCATGATCTTGGGCTAGTGTTTTTTTTTCATCAAAAAATAATTCCAGCTTACTTCACAAGTGGTTAAAGGTGATAAGCTTATTATGGACTAAGGTCAATGTGCTTATCATTATAGTTTACATGATATTATTTTGATAGAGTGGTTGAGGTTACTTTCTGTTAGGACTAAGGTCAATGTGTGTCTCAAAATCATGGCTTTGGTTGGAGGCCATGTGAGTGTCCATTTTCTGATTTTGACAAGTTTGTGTCATGCATCAAACGCACTCTCAAGTGCTTCAAACTTGCAATTAATGCAACTGCAACCAGATAACAATAAGTCATAATCCCTTATTATATTCAAAGCTTTTGCACATTTGTCTTCGGTTGATTAACTACCAAGAGGATGACTTTTGAGAAACATTAAGGTTATATAAGATTACAAATTGAAATGAGAATGTGTTTTTATCTAGTTTCAAAGGATTGAGCCACAAAGACTATCTATTATATTTTTATGAGTCAACATGAGATGAATTTGCTGTCAATCTCGGACCAGAGAGGAACTACTTTAGAGACAAGACCCCACGCAATTGTTGGAAAATCATGAGATAGAAGAAAGAAATGCACAAGATAAAATTGATGTCGTATAATTAAAAAAGGAGTATTTGTTTTCTTTTGTGACCAAACTAGCTACATCAGATCTTTCTTGAGTTGCTGGATCTCTCATCTCTGACAAACACAGTAATCCAACAGCTATTGAGTTGCTTTTTTCGTTTCTTTATCCGGGCTATGTAGTCTTTGTTTATAATTCATCAGTTGCAAATCTATGCAATTAGCTTACAGGTAAATCAGAAGGGAGAGTTTTGTCGCCTCTAGTTTTTCTCGGCTCGAAACTGGACTAGTTGACGAACTTCAAGCATTGGTGAGAAACCCAAAAAAAAAAAAAACAGAAGAAAAAGAAGATTCATAAAAAAATAAAAATAAAAATAAAAACAGAAAATGGTAGAGAGTAAGTATAATAATTTTAGATAGTCATACTTATTAAAAAAATGCTGTCATTAATATAGTGATTTCATCAAAACAGTAATCATTAACTCTGATTGATTTATGTTTCCAGCAACAACAAAAAATCTGGTTGTTTATGGTAAATCTTTAGTTTAATTACTTAGATATTTATTCTTAAGCAAGGTCAAAAGTTTTTGTCTTCATTATCACAAAATAATACCAGCATTACTATATTATCTGAATTGATGTTTCTTTTTTGGGTAATTTTAGAGGCTCACATCCTATCTCCCTTAACATGATTTTGGGCTGCCCCACTACTGGGCCGAATAGGTAGTTCAAGGCCCAAAAGTTATTTTCAATATCACTTTTAAAATGTATTATTTCATTTCATGTGACTGATTAGAAATAATATTTTTGTTTAGTACTTTTCTTTATCATTTTTAATATTTTAAAAAATGATGAAATTTATTTAATATCAATGAAATGATCATTTTAGGAACTATCAATGGCTAAAAATTTATAAATAGAGTTGTTTGGGTATAAATTTTTTAGTTAAATTAATATTAAACTTCTTTTTAATAAAATTTATTAAAAATATATAATGGCACATAGAGGAAAAAAAAATGGAAATCATAATGGCAAATGAGGTATATAACTAGAAAAATAAAAGAAGAGAGGACAAAAAGACAGAGAGGGTATGTGGACGTCAAAGGGAAGCGTACAAGTAGCAGTGGGGGTTGTGCATTGTTGAGTTGTGTATTGTGTAGGGGAGAGGCTTCAGTGTCTTCAGAATAGAGAAGTAACAGAACAGAACCCTTGTCAGTCCCTTCACTTCCCCTCACACAGCAGTGAGCAGAGACTAGACCTCTTCATTTACCACACCCTCTTTCTCTTCTCTGTCACCACACCACAGTCCACAGTGCTACACCTCTCTTTCCAGCTATTCCCACCTGTTCAATGTTCATTCTCACCCCTCTCTCACTTCTTATTCTTATTCTAATATGATGCCACTCAGCGTTAAACCATTTTCTAAACCCACCAATCACCATAGCCAAGAGAAAGAAAAGAACCAAGTCCCTTCACGTGGCTGTCATGTGCCATTCTACCTTCAATGGTTTGTCCTTCTCCGTCTCAAATCTCAATTGCATCACATGCACAACACAAACTTCCTCTCCAAATTAATATAATTAGAATAAGAAAAGAGGTGATTGTTTTTGTTTCAATCTAATTATGGGAGGGAATATATATGTGCTCAAATTAAAGCACTCCTTTCCAATTCCATGTCTCCACTCTATGAAAATAATGTGATAAATTACAGGCAGGAGAATAGCATAACTGTTTTTTTGGTGGTGGTGTTGTTGGTAGATGACTATTTTATGCAGTTTTGTGAGTATCGAGATACTTGTTATTTACTATTTCTTAAGCCAAGGCTAAGGCTGATTGCCCTTGCTCTTTGATTCTTTTCAATGTCCCTCTCCTTTGCTTGTTTTGGAAGAACCAAACACATAACACAAATCAAGATTGTCTCNTTTTTGGTGGTGGTGCTGTTGGTAGATGACTATTTTATGCAGTTTTGTGAGTATCGAGATACTTGTTATTTACTATTTCTTAAGCCAAGGCTAAGGCTAATTGCCCTTGCTCTTTGATTCTTTTCAATGTCCCTCTCCTTTGCTTGTTTTGGAAGAACCAAACACATAACACAAATCAAGATTGTCTCTAAAAAGTCAAGTTTAAGGGTTCGTTTACTATGTATTTGGTCTTTTAGAGACACACTCTTTGTCTTGTATTCTCCTTTTGCTTGCTAGCTAATACTAATTATTTTATACCTCTACAATTTCAATATTTATTCAGCAGACAACGTTACACCCCCAAGAACCACAAAATTCAAGATTTGATTTGCTAATTTCCACGTGGTCTAGCACATTCTTTTAGATTTAGCGTTTTTTTTAAAAAAATATTTCTCTAAGAGCAGAAGCTGCTCAATCTTAAAAAAGCTTATCCATCATATTTTAGAAGGTGGACTTTACCTTATTTCACTCATCTAGGTAGAGTAAAAACAAAAACAAAAATTTATTGAAAATTTCAAACAGAATTAATTTTTAATTTTAATACCATCGTTAAAACTTTTAAAAAATAAATCACTAAGTATAAGTAAAATATTATCTACTTTTTGGTTTTTTTTTTTTTTTT
>QAOA01004544.1:212237-248601 GCA_003255065.1 Cercis canadensis
AAAAAAAAAAAACAAAGTACATGAGAAAAAAATGATGGGCTGAATGAATGGGGCCGTTGTTGGCCCGGCCCAGGAGAAAGAGAAAAAGGGTTTTAAATTCAAAAAATAGTATTGAATAGTGTCTATCTCTATTGACTAATCTAGTGTGTAGTGTGTAGCGTGTACCTGTTTGTGTTTGGCTACCAAGCGTCTTTATTTAGGGACATAAGAGGTTGTTTTCATGGGTCCAGCTTGGTGTGTGTGCCGTTAGATTTCTGCCCGCCAAGCAAAACACACCGAAAGCACGAACAATTCTAAATATAAATATATAAAAGACAAGCGTGAAACCCACTCAGCTGAAAAATCAATCTCTAGCTACTACTATACTACTAATACTTCTACTTTTCTTTCTCTGCTTTCAGCTACTCTCCTCTGCATCCCCATTACAGAGAGAGACACAGAAAGAGAAAAGAGAAAAGAGAAAAGAGAAAAGAGAAAGAGAAATAGAGAGAGAGAGAGAGAGATATGGGTGTGAGGCTCAGTGTTTACCTTTTATGATGAACAAAGGACTATTAACCCTCTTCTTCCCAGAAGAAGATGGCAATCCACCATCACAATGAACCACTGCTAGAACACCATGAAAATGCTTCATTTTTCCTGGATGCTCTGTACTGTGATGAGGAAAAATGGGAGGAGGAAGAACACGTTGGAGAGTTAACAGAAGAAGAATCTGATGTGACTAACGACGAATCTCTTCTTCCTCTGCTCTTGTTGGAGCAAGATTTGTTCTGGGAAGATGAAGAGCTACACTCTCTCTTCTCCAAAGAACAGAGACAACAACAAGAAGCCCATTCCAATCTGGATAATGTGGATTTCTTAGACTCTTCTCTCTCTGTGGCTCGTCGTGAGGTAGTGCAATGGATGCTTAAAGTCAACGCCCATTATGGGTTCACAACTCTCACTGCCACACTTGCCATAAATTATCTGGATAGATTCCTTTTAAGCTTCCATTTTCAAAGGGAGAAGCCGTGGATGATCCAGCTTGTGGCTGTCACTTGCCTTGCTCTGGCAGCAAAAGTTGAAGAGACTCAAGTGCCCCTTCTTTTAGACCTCCAAGTACGTTAAAAATAAAACCTTTTTGTTCTGTAAACTAATCTTGGTGTCTGTTTCATTCATTTCAGACATTACAGATCTGGTTTCTGTTCTGTTTCAGGTTGAGGATACAAAATACATGTTTGAAGCTAAAACTATTCAGAGAATGGAGCTCCTGGTGCTTTCTGCCCTTAAATGGAAGATGCACCCGGTGACCCCACTCTCATTTCTAGATCACATTATAAGGAGGCTTGGATTGAAAACCCATCTTCATTGGGAATTCCTCAGGCGCTGTGAGCATCTTCTTCTTTCTGTGCTTTTAGGTAAGCATCAAGAAAGAATATGCCCCTTTTAAAATACCTTAAATTTTCAATAAGAACAAAGGACAAATATCAATACCGTACGTTTAGATTTCTTATCCTTTGGCATTTGTGTGTGTCTTGTTGGGTCTAGATTCAAGATTTGTTGCTTGTCTTCCTTCTGTGTTGGCCACTGCGACAATGTTGCATGTTATAGACCAGATTGAGCAGAACGATGGAGTGGAATACAAAAAGCAGCTTCTTGGTGTTCTTAAAATTAGCAAGGTTTGTACTTTGATGTGCATGGTTTTTTTTATTGAATAATTAAAGAAATTTCATTGACATCCTAGATTAAATTTAAATACGGCAATTAAATGGCCATATGATAAGCAGAGCACATGATTTGATCTTAATTACTCTGCTCTGGATTTTAACAGGAGAAAGTAGATGAATGCTATAATCTTATCCTTGAGCTCTCACATGCTAATAATTTTGGTCTTAACAACCCTCGTAAGCGCAAGTATGACAAAATCCCCGGTAGCCCAAGTGGCGTAATTGATGCTGTTTTTAGCTCTGATGCTTCAAACGATTCGTGGGCAGTGGGGTCATCTTTTTATTCATCGTCACCAGAGCCTCTGTTCAAGAAAAGCAGAGCCCAAGAGCAGCAGCAACAACAACAACAACAAATGAAATTGTCACCACTCAACCGGGTCATTGTCGGAATCCTTGGCACCTCTCCTTAATACCCTGCTTTTCGCTTTCTCAGAAACCCAAAAAAAAGTGTTTACATTTTACCATGGTAATTGCTCTTTGAAGCAAGTAAAGAGTGCCTTGCATTCTATCTCTTCATTTCCAACAATGTCCACAACATTCAATACACATGAGCAAGTTGATAGAGGGAACTGCTTTCTGAGGAAGAGCAAGGACAAAGTTGGCAATGAAGAATATATATTTGCAGTCTGCATAATCATCATCTTTATATGTTTTAGGCACTTTCTTTTTCTTCAGTGGATCTCTTCTGGACCATACCTAATTTGGACATATTTATATCATATTCTATAATAAATTCAGAACAATTTTTGTTCATTTGTATATACTTGTGTGTTTCACTTGCTTATGTGATAGTGTGGCTGTGGCATAGAGAGAGAGATGGGGTGCTCCACCCAGAACTTTTTACCATTATTTGCTAATTTATTAAGGAAGAAATGGTTGGACAGAACAAATAAACAAGTGTTTTTGACAGAGAGATTATTAAGAGGGATTGGTTTGTTTGTTTGCATGTGAAGGGAAAAGGAGTTTGTCGGTTCTTGAATCTCGATTGGGAGTGGTGGCGGGTTTTGACCTCGTAACAAGGGCCACACTTTGTGGGTATAATAACTGTATAACACTGAAACTGACCATAATCCTCTCTATAACCTCTGAACCCTAAACCACCATCTGTTGCTCTTACATTCTAGGGTTAGCTCAAAGTACAGGGACCATTACACCTTGTAGAGTTCTTAGCTATCTTTACGCGCTGCAACAAGAGCGTGGGAACACTTGCATGCATATTCTGATATTCATTCTCATATTGAGGACCCTAATTTGATTTTGATGACTCTCATCTGTTCCTAGTTTATTACACGAGTTTTTTTTGCAGCAAATGGTTGCCTCTTCATATCATAATTCTTAGGAATAGGGTAAGATGGCATTAATTGCATACCCTAGACATGGTATCCCTTTAGTTGGAAATTTAATAGCTCCATTTTATGGAGTTGCCTAATTTTGTGATTAATTATATCATGCAGTAGCATTTCTTGTTGAGTTTATCTGCAAGTTCTGCAGAGGCTTGGTTCCCCACATTCTTATAAGTTCACATAGGGGCCAAGTAATGATGAAATTGCTATTTTATTTTTTGAGTTTCTAGCAAAGTTTGATGAACTTCTAGTGAGCTTCTGTACTCTGCCTTTACAATCCAAATGCATAGAATTTATATGGTAGTTGGGGCCTTCATTATCATTATTGTATGATTGTATTGGTATATGATCCAAAATGGTCCTTGAAATTCTAAGCTCTGGTTTCCGAACCAAACAAGTCTAATATTTAGAATCAGTGAGTCCCCTGTACTATACTACAATTGCTTTAATATCTTTGATGAAGTGCCCATGTGCACTAAATGATGCTAGATGGGCATGTGTACTTCCCCAAATTATCCATCAAATTCTCTCTCTTTTTTCTCCTTGGTTCCATGTCTAGTAATATTTCTATTGCTTTTATAAAAAAAGAAAAAATGATTAGTAGTATTCTATTGCTTTCTGATGTGATCACTTTAAAGTATTACTGCATAACTTTCTAGTTTTATGCAGTGTATTTAAAAACAAAGGCTGCATTTATAGCAAGTTACTAACCGTACCACTATTAGTATGTGGTTACTAGGGTAATGTTGGTCCGCAACTGTCATTACCTTTGTCGTAGTTTCTCTGTTCAGTTAACAACTTAGGCCTTAGTGGTCAAGATTGGGATGCAAATGCAATTAAACTAATAATGTATATTAGCACTAATGACAAGCAAGCGACAAATGGAAGAACATGGTTAAACACTTTCTACTACCAAATCAAAGTAGTGGGATGCATGGCATTAACTTTTTAATACATAAGCAATCTTTGCTTTGCAAGTCGTTAGTTGGATTGGACTAACTATGATTAAGTGCACCATCTTTTTAAAGGAGTAAGAAAAGGTGGAATACCCCATGTGGATAACATTCCGTAGACCCTCCCTTTCTCTAAATTGCGTGGAGATTTTATTTTATTTTATTTTTTTAATTTTTTCCCTTATACCCTCTTTTTCTTTTAGGAATGCGAAGATTCATGATGGTCATTTTAGTGGATTCAGTATAGTGAATGCTTCAACTTTTGGTTGTTTTCTTTGTTCTTTTCATCTTTGTTCTAGTGTGAAAAAAAATTAAAGTCCATCCTGCTTTTTTCACGTGTATCACACTAATATAATTTTCTATAAAGATAGGTATCTAAATGTATTGTATGACATCAAAATGGAAAAATCATATGCCATATTTTTAAGCTTCTTGGTTTCGTGTTTAGACCAATTTTCTTCAAGGAGCTAAAAAAAATAAGAATATTGAGGGGGAAATTTTTCTCAAGCTTTGTTTGTCTCTATTGAGTAGAGTGTGGAGAATAACAAGAAAAGCAGAGTCAAAGTGCATTTCATAATTACCATTTCAATTTATTATAAGACTTGATTTTGTTTTTCAATTGATAAGACAAGGTTTGCCCATGAAAAGAAAAACATGATGAGGTGTGAGAGAGATTTTGATGTAGTAGTAGTTTTGACAGAGCACCCACTAATCCTAAATTATGTTATAATGCAAAAAGGCAGGGGATTTTAAACATGGGAGACAAAATCTTTGATTTTATAGGAAGATTGTCTGTGGTTCTTTTTTGTATATTTTTCTCTTCTTTAAGGTTAGTATAATGTAGATAGTAGTAGATGCATGCTAGTGATGATGACTTCATTACAGCTTGCTCCCAAGGACCAAAGCTTATGAGTGATGAGATGGGAATACCCCACATCAATAATTGTAGAATAATATGATGCCTTGGGGCTTAGCTTGGTGATTTTGAACTTTCTCTTTTGACTTAGTCCCATCCTTCCAATGTTAATGCCAACATTAATTAATAAAATCACATGAATTCAATTTGTACCAAAAACCCTCCAATGTAATTTTCTTCTGCTCTTTTCTGGCTTACAGCTGTAAAGTCTTAAAAGAGCAAAGAAAGAGGACCATATATATATATATATATATATATATTTGTGGCCCCTCTCCCCTTCCCTCTCTCTCATGTCTGCATGGACAAAGGTTTTTTCTAAAGTTTATGGAAATAACTTGTTAGGCAGTAGCATAGAACATACCCTTTAATCTATACTTCCTTTTCTTTAGAAGAAAGCAGGCAATTGCTGCTTTATAGCTACAGCCATATCCAGCTCTTGGAAACAGTGGTCCTATCTGATAATAAACCATCCCAAATTGTCAAAATCTCAACATCCTAACCTTTCATAATATCTCTTCTCTTACTACTAGAGATTAATTTACCCTTATTTGATAGAGAATGCATATAATAAAGGAATACAGAGAAAAATTATTTATCATTTCCACTACATCTCTGACAAGTTTTTCATTTATAATGACATGAAATAGAAACCAATTTGTAGTGTGAAAGAGTTCAAATAAAAGTTACATGTAGTTTGATTGGTTATGTATTAGAGATGTGCTTGCACATGCATAATGCAATTAGAGATATTAAGGTCTTGATGGTAGACATGCATGATACCTATCATTTACTGTAATTTAACATGAAAACATGGGTTGCATATATTTTAAAGTTATCACTGAATAATATGATATTGTACAAATCCAAAGAAACAAGACAGAAAAACAGTATTTCCTACTTCCCCAGGAACTATCAAGGATACAGATGGTAATTCCAGTACAATTCAAACTTTCAGTGCTTTTAACCCAAATGATATCAAGCCGAGAAGATATTGACTCTTCCATGATTTTAAAAAATATCAAAAAGAGGTAATCCACTCTGTAATAAGGTAACATGTCACATCATTGGAAATATAATGTTGCTTATTATGTGCAAAAGCAATTTAGAGATTGAAGTCAACATTAGAAGAAAATTTCACGGATTTACCTGCATCAGAATTCAAATTAGTCTCAAAAATCCCTTGTTGCAGATAATCTTCTTCTAACACAAGTCTCATGTAGATAGATAATTACATGTATTAATATTTTTTTTCTAAACAAATTAATGTTTATGTAATTTCAGGATCAGTACAAGAACAAACACTGTTGAGCTTAATATATGGTTGTCCTGTAACATATTTGCCCAATCATTTGTGAGAGGAGAGGAGATAAATTTCAATATTATCCATCAAAGAAACTTTTTTTTTTCTCTCTAGAAAGTAGAGAAATTATGATCCTTTCATTTGATAGTAAGATCTTTTGAACTGGATAGAACAGACAAATTTACACCCAACGAGGTCTGAACCAACGCGTTAATGTGTGCCTCAAACTCTCAAGGAACAATCTAACATTGATATGGTCCCAAATGCCAATGGGATTTCAAGCAACTGATGCATCACTGTTCTAAATGGCCCCAAGGGATCAGAATGGAGGCCCCAAAACCTGTGTCAACAAGCATTTCCACATCTAATGCGTGAACCAAATTATTATCGCAATGTTCCTTCTATCTTTTTCTGTTACAGTTATGTCCGATACTGGGCAATTGGCATCCGATGTGCTTCCAATTCATTCTATTCAAAGTAGTCTCCATCATCTCAAGCAAAGACAAGAAACAAAAATGCTAGAACCATAATTTGGATTTGGCCATATTACCTTGAAGTTGTACAACAGTTCATTAAAATATGAGTATAAATGTATATAGCACAATGAGAACCTCGCCTATATCTTAAATGAACCCACTTGGAGAGTTTTCAATCACATTGTCGTCCAAACATTGCTTTGCTACATTCTAACCCATTGAATATCAGATTAAGTTACTACATTGGATTAGGACAATTAAAAATGTTTAGCCAAATTCCAAAGTTTCCTAGGTATGTATATCTCTAACTATGTACAAAGTTTTGTGCTTGATCAATTATGCTTATGCTTAGATGAAATGAAACCAGGTTTAGTCTAAGCTAATGAGATCATGCTAAGTCATTAGCAAGTGTTGGCCTTATGATAGCAAGTTATCAATTGAGAAGAATGTTGTTATGGTCCCTAGATATGGATCTAGTTATGGGCCGGAAGCTTGTGGTTTCAGAATTGGAGAGGGGGTTAAGGGTAAGTGTTTTCCTATGTCTACCAATGGTGCTGGTTCCTTAGAGAGAACCTGCAATCTCCTGAGATAAATTCTCAGCAACTAACATAACTTTTTTGATCCTTCATTCCATAATTTCAAACCTCTAAATACAAACTTGGTGAGTAACCACCTCCTAAAAACTAGGAATACAGGGAAATGGAGGAGTAACCTCCTCAACTGCAACAAAATAACTACCCACAATTAAATTACATAAATTATAATAACTAACTAATGATAGTTAATTCAGAAAAATTAATTTCTGAATTTCCCATGTATAAACCGCTGGTACACCAGTGGTTTGCTAACAAATGTCATCGGAGAGCTAGACTTATTCAGCAGCAAACATAATAAATGAACTGAGTACAAGTTTTTATGGCTGTTTGGTTTATCACCTACTTAGAATAACCATGTCTAGAAGACCAATAAATAAAGGAAAGTCTTCAAAAATCGCCATGTGGGACCTGAAATAATCTTCTTCTTGGCGACCCAAAGGGCAACCCCACCATATTCACGTAATGTCATATATGGAAAAGAAAATGTTTTAGGGAGAAGTAGTGGCATAGAATACCTAAACATAATGGCAAGAACAGTAAGATGTCTAGGTGGTCCAATTCAAACACATGAGGTGTCTTACAAATAAAACTCTTTCCCTCTCTTTTAACAAGGTTAAAATTTATGGTTATGTTAGTAGGATGCCTTTTTAGCTCCTTTACAAAGTCAGAAGAAAAGGACAAGAGGAGTTTTTGATGTTTTTAGGGGCCAAGCCATGGTTAAAATTTTGGCATGTCCCAAATCTGCGAAACTTGGTTGCCGTACTGCTAGCATGTCTGCTTCATCAGACAAAGATTTTGGGTATCTTTTGACAGGCAAGAGTGACCCAACCCCTATCCCCAGCTAGGCTTTAAAGGGCTTAAAATCTTTAAACATGCTCTCGCAGTAAAATGGTGCTAGTTGACAAGTATTAACCATCCTAAAAACAAAAAATGACCTTGTGTATAATCAGTCCAAGTGCTTGGTAAGAAAGAAACAGTGTTGGTGTATGGCGACAAAATAGGGAAGGAACACAGACAAATACACAAAACAAAACATGCAAGTCTAAGGTTCATAGACGTAAAGTCAAATTCTATGGCAGTAAATGCTAAGAGGCAACGTATGTAGAAGAGTAGAATACTGCTTCTCTTCGTACAAAGGAGAGAAACAATAAAGGAAACAAGTAGAGTGGGAGATGACCAAGCAATTAATCTCATTGTGTATGTGTGTGAATTTGAAGACTCTGGTCTACGAGAGTTGCTGAAGGATTTGAAAGTAGGTGCCTTTGAATTTTGATAGTGAAAGTCTTGTGTTTTTACGTTGTCAAACCCAGCTAATTAGCTGATTTGCATGGTAAAAAGGAAAAGCTATGGATGAGTTGACATGATCCAATCCAATTAGATGACAGCCATTGCTTCGCTTTCACCCTTTAGACTAAAATCTGCAGGTCGTGTTGATCGACCCACTTTTGTTCACATAAAGAAGGAACCCGTGACTCTCTTCATGGTACATTTTGAACTGTTATGCACCTCAGTGGGTCAGTAGAAATCTAAGTTTGGATAATTGGGCCATATATATGAAGGGTGAGAAAAAGTAAGAGAGCTGATTTTGGTTCAACCTCTCCCTCTATCTGGGAATACCAAAATTCAAGAATTTAGAAACAGGAGAATCATAACCCAAAAAGTGATTGCTGCAGAATCAGATAGATCCAAACAAGCTTCCTGATTTCTGAACAGTTAGGTAGAGCAGTCCCTGCTGAAACCGAAATTGAGTACTGCTGATTAAAAGTGATCATTTTTTGTTCAATTCGATTAACGCTTTGTTAGAATTCAAGAGAATATCTCATCCATTAATCTTTTCGTCTTTTTGGAAACTATTGCACAGTTCCTCTACCAGAAACATTCACGCATCATACTTAATTGCAAACATTACACCACCTCTTAACAAAGGGTTCTTGCTTGTCTAGTTTGTCTACTTTCCGAATCTTCAGTGAATGTGCACATGACAAACAAATAACAAATAGCAAATAGCAATGCTCCAATGATTTAGAAGTAAACAGATGGTATACATATTCTCCAACAAAGGATAGATATAGAAGGTATGTTATGTTATTAACCTTTCTGATGATTTACTTCCTATGTACTACTTCCAGAAAGTCATACAGAAGTTAGAAGAGATAGCTATCTTTAAGAGGTAACGTTATATTTACTGTACTTCAGTGAAGTAGCACAAGCTGCATGATCTATACTTGATTATATTTATAATTTATTTCAAAAACATTTTTTTTAAAAAAAAGTACACATATTGTAGGCATATATTTAAGAAAGTGCTATTTTCATATCTTATTTTATTAATGTAATATCTTGTTACCAAAAAATATATATTTCATTTAATGTCTAAATATAATAAAAATTAAATTATGTTTTCAAAAAAAATTATCCTAATTCAATATGAAAAGTTTATAAAATTATAGCCCAATTTAAAAATTGAGATTCATGTTACAAAAATAGAAAAATGCGATTGGAAAAAATTGTTGAAAAAATTTAAAACTATTAATTAATAAGAGTTAAAAAAAATTATGATTAATCAATTTTAAAAACTTTTTATATTGAATAAAAATAATTAAATTTATATCATATTTAAACATTAAATAAAATAAAACATTAATAAAAAAAACTATGCTAGCAACACTAGTTCGTTCCATCGTGAACCTTGCATTGCTTGGGTACTTCTACTTGCATCTTCATGGTCAATGTGCTGTAGCATTTGGTGCGGAGAATCAAGCACAAAAAGAGAATTGCCACAGCTGCGCGCTACAGTAATGTTATTACTTGTTAGAGACGACAATTAGAAGAATAAACATGGTATCCGCCCATTAATTTGTCTTGGGTTTTAGTATCCACCACGTTGCCTTGTCCAACTGCTAACATTAGCTCCATATAAATGAGCACTATTTATTATGTTTCAAGCTATGTACATACTAGAAAAACCATATTCTACGTGATGCTAATTTCGCTGCATCCATCTTGCTCAATATGGATACCGTATCTGTGTCTCATACAGCAGTTGGGGCTATAGTATTTCCTGAAGCAAATTAACCCTTCTATGTTAGCATTCGGCTAAAACTGATAAAAAGAATGCAACTGTTATTATGAAAGTCACTGGAAAAGCAATAAGGAGGTGGGCAGAAATATGATCATACCATGTGACTGGACCGCATCAAATTCAGATGGATCATATTATTTTATTAGGATGCATCGTATTGGTGATCCCTCGGCACCAGCCAACCTAAGAGGTAAGCAATGGACATCATATATTCCAGCTGGGACATCATCAAGCTTCAGGCCCTCCACAAGAATGATTTCCTAAAACATTTGGACTTGTTAGTGTATGGCATGTTGATGATAGGTTCGTATCCTGCAGCTAGATGATCTGGGCTCTCATTATTGATCTCAAGCAACTTGAAGTGAGGCAAAGACATGAGTGAAGTTAAACTGACTAGATACTAGTAAGGTCATTGTATAAATCACAGTTAAACATCTTCGAAAGAGAAGGTGACTACAGCAACAATTTAAGCCTTTGCTGACGTGTTGATAGCAAAATGGCAAATTTGAAGTCCTTTATGGTGAGCTTGTGTATAACTAATCACTTTTTGCATCTAAAAGTGATACATTAATAAAACGTGATGAGCAACAGCCAACGAGAATACAGAAAAGAGGACATAATTAAAACAGATTACTCAAGTTCTACGACTATCCACAATCTCCTAGAGGAACTCAATCATATCTAAGTAGTCTACAAGTTTGACAAGTCAGAACCAGTCCAGTACAAAATGTTAAGTGTCACTTTTTTTTTTTCGCTACTCAAGAAAAACAGGAGATTAACTGATATTTACTGGCTCTCTTGGGATAAAACACCAAATGATATTCACGGCTACAAAGATCACAGCTAAATTAAAACCAAAACTCCCACTTGTTTATTGAACCCACCACAATCAATACTAGAAAATTGAAAATTAAAAGTCTTTTGATACCCGAATAGAAAAGTCCCAGCTTAGTCTCCAGTAATATATTTTGACCCACAAGGTGTTATTTGCTTTAACTCAAAGGTTAGGGGTCATCGGCTAATTAGTAGTGAAATGTAATACATGCAAGGATTCTCAATCGTAAGACAAATATTTTCTTACCCTGCCTTCCAGAAAAACAAGATGAGATGGAATCAAGTCATCATAAGCAGCAACAGATAGGTAATCAACTCCTGCATAGCACCACAGAAAAATGTCAGTCTCGAAGAAAGAACCAAAATATGACTCCCATCAATAGGCGTACTATAGTTCTCTCACTAGTCACAATGCAAGACATAAGCATTTGAGTTCATATATACATCCTTGAGACATCTCAAGGGCCGTAGGCCAATCTTCTCTCTTTTTCTTCTAAAGAGGGAAAAAAAAGGGACAAAGAAAATGCAGCTGAGAAGAAGTAGCACAAATCCAAAGATTTACATCTTACCTACGAGTTTGATGTCAGTGTTCTGCACTAGCCATTTTGCCCCATCCTCCATGAATCCCACGTAGCTTGTGTCAAATTCCTTTTGAAACATGAGCCGCCTAATATTCTAACAAGTCTTAGTTGACATATGGCTTTCAAATAAGCTAGAAACTATCAAAGATTGTCATAATGAGATTCTAGCTTGAATAGTTAAGGTCAAAATACAAGATCAGATCAAACATATTTTTGGGATATCAAGGTCCATATATGAACTTTCAGCCGAAAAAGAAGTACATATATGAATAGTAGCTAACAGACAAACTACCTCTGCTTAACATCCCCACGCTCCCTCTGATAGCCTATTCATTACACAGAGCATACGAGTAAAATGAAGGATAATACACTCATCTACACAGCTACGCCCATTCTCACACATACAGATACACGCCCACAATAAAATGACATTTAGAAATAGGCAACACAAGTTGAATCTAAGTGATAATAAATAATAAGACTGGAGAAATATATAATCACAATCTGTTTCCTCACAAGAATATTTGATGTTTTCTAGACTTTGAAACATATTTCATAGATATGTTGCTGTAAGAGCTGTTCAGTTGCCCAAGAGAAGCAATTTCAAAGCAACCATGAAGAAACTGATTGAATTCACATTTTTATGCAAGACCAACAAAAGAAAATACTCCCTACAGCAGTACCAAATACCAACATAGGTACTTTATAAAAGTTACCTATCGGTATTCAGTGTTCTGAAGAGCACACGACGTACACCCCTTGGAATATTCAATGACTTCATAACTTCAGCTGAAAAAAAATAGATGAATCATGCATAGATTAATATTCAGCTATTAAAAAAGATATGTTAGCAGAATAATTTTTTTTTGAAAAAAAAAAAAAGGAAAGAAAAGTTTTAGCTATGCAGAAAGGAAAAAGGGGAAAAGACCAGGAAATGGGTTGTATACAGGAATCCAACGGACTCCAAGGTTGAAAGCACCACTAGTAAAGTTGGTATAATTTTTTAACTGCAAAACTTTCAACAACTGGATAATTGGTAGATCCATGGCTACAAAAATATAAGCAGACAAACTGATAATGAATGCTACATATATCAGAGAGAAATTTTCATTTAGTTGAAAATTGGCAAATTCCACCAAAGTTGCCTACAATATACTGATCTTTGTATACTAACATGCAACAAAGAAAGTAAATAAAATGTCCCAAACAAGCAAGATCACAAGTTATACATACCAGTTATGTTTTTCCCTCTGGGGACATCTACTAATAGTGCAGGGCCTACATACA
Source organism: Cercis canadensis (assembly GCA_003255065.1). Taxonomy (NCBI): domain Eukaryota; kingdom Viridiplantae; phylum Streptophyta; class Magnoliopsida; order Fabales; family Fabaceae; genus Cercis; species Cercis canadensis. Next base: position 225,309 of record QAOA01004544.1, read on the forward strand.
GAAACGAGATTAACTATCAGGATCTGATTAACATGATCATGTCATTCCAAAATTAACATAAAAGGAGAATAACATGGCATTGAAATCTTTATAAATGACAACAACAAAAGCCTGACAAATGGATAAGTAAAAATTCCAGAAATTCCACCAGAAAAGGTACAAATATAAAGCATCGGACTGTATTCCTGACGAAGAATCGCCCTTATCCACAGAGCAAGAATGTGGGAACAGAATTTGATCTTCCAAAACCTAAAGCAACTATAGAAATAAGAATAAAATTACAGACAAGACGAAACACTAAATATACATCAGCATTCAACGTTGAGACAATCAAGAGCTTATTAAATATCTACCTCTGTTCAGGTCAATACACAGATTACAGAAATCTAGTCATAAAAGCTCCATAATTTCTCCTTCACATAGTAGACTCCAAGTTCTTAAAAGCCAGAGATTTAACTTAAAATAGTTAGATATCATTCATATTTTTGATCTAAGATTTGGTCGCATATTCTCTTTCGTAAAAAAGATGCAGACAATAATCAATTATACAAAATTATACCTGGGACTTGCCACAAATTTATGCGCACTAGTTCACCACAAAGATTTTAAGAACCATTTTGATGTTTCAAAGCTCATGTAATTGCAAAATTCATCAAAACTCCATCAAAACGCAAAGTATCATAATTCCATCAAACACAGAGAATCAACATAATCGACGGATGAAGTTCGTCTAAAGAAGAGGGAAAAAAAATCAAACATGATCTGATGAAAGAATAGAGATTTGGTATAATTAATTATCATCACCGTTGAGTACTTCTAAATCGAGCGAGTCAACGTCAAAGCCAGCGTCGAAGTAGTGGTCGAAGACATGCCCCGGCGCGTCAACATGGGTACCGGTGTGAGTGGGGAGCTTCATCACTGAGTTATTAGCGCGTGAACCATTTTTCATGCTGGCCAGAAGCCAGAGGAAACTGCCAAGGCTATCCTTAGATTCAAAGACAGGCATGTCAGGTACGTACCTGTGACTGATATCGAAGATTCGCCCATTACCGTAGACTTCTTGACGTGGAGGGAGAATGATAAGATTACTGTCGCCGCCGGCGAGTGAGCAGTCTGCGGAATCGGCGCCGGGGATGGAGGGATAGGCTGTGGTGGTGGCAACGGCAGCGAGGGAGTGAAAAGAAATTGCCAGGGATAAGGCACAGAGAAAGGCCACCAGTGAGCTAGAGTTCATGGTGATTGGACTTGGGCACTGCGACGGCACAATACAACTTGGTGGTAATTTAGAGCTTTTATCCTATGCTAATTTTTCTTTTCGTTTGGCTACTAATATAGTTGACTTCATATCAAAAGCAAATAATAATATAGTGAAGAGTTTCTTTTTTAGTGGAGACTTAACAAGAGAATAACATTCAGATCAAAAAAGAGAAAAACATAACTACTTTACTAATTCTTGGGGGAACAAGAGAATAACGTAACTGTTGAAATAGTGTAAAGATAAAAATAAATAAATAAATAATAAGTATCTTCTAAGTTCGTTTATATCTCTTACTCTTTTTCAACACACTTGTTAATGGGATTAATGAGTGAGTGACATAAGGTTATAAACGTTTGCTCATATGGCACCTAGTCCATAGAAGATTAGCATGGTCATGTGCGATGATGACAAACTATATGTTGAAAGTTGAAACAATTAAGTTCTGACAAAAGAGCCTCAAATAACAATAGTATTTTTGATGTAGGAGTATTACGTTTACTGCATTTTCTATTTTATACTTGTGTTTTAATCTTATTTAAGTAGTTATGTATCTAGCATGTGACATTTTTAATTTCTGGACTTATATTAGATTTGGGCTTGTGTACTGTCGAGCCAGGTTAGTACTAGACTTAGAAACCCTAGTATAAATAGCCTAAGATCTACTGTAAACAACAACTTTTCATAATATAATTTCAATTATCAGAGGTTTTTACGTATTAGAACCCTGCTCTCTATTCCTATCTTAATCTCTTCCCTCAAATCCTTAATTATGTCTCAAATTCTTGCTATTTGGCCCCAATACTACATTAAATTGGTATCAAAGCCCATGGCTGGTCGTGGTAGAGGTAGAGGAAACCAAGAGCAGCAAACAGAATTGGCTGAGATGCAAAGGATGATTGAAGATTTATCACGAGCTGTGCAGGCTTTGCAGCGACAGGGATGTGCGGAAGCCCGTATGGAGATTCCAGAAGGTGACCGCGAAAACCAAGACATATTGAAAGGTAGTTTAGAGATGAAGAATCGAATCAAGAAAAAGAGAACCCATTCCATGAAACTAAAACTGCTAACCAAGTAGCAAGAGGTGGATTGGAGGAGAGGTTGGTTCATGCCCTTGATTTGAACGGAGGTGGAATTAGAATTGAAGTTGCTAATTTTATGGGAAAAATGCATGTCGAGGATTATTTAGATTGAGAGGCTAGTTTGGAGAACTATTTTGAATGGAAACTCATGCAAGAAGAGAGAAAATTGTTGTTTGTGAAATTAAAATTAAAAACCACTATACTTCAATGGTGGAAGAGAGTTGAAGAGCAGCGTGCACGATAAGGGAAGGAGAAAATCAGCACTTGGGAACACATGAAGGCAAATATGCGAAAACGGTTTTTATTAGCAGACTACCTAATAGATATGTATGAGCGGTTTCATTCATTGAAGTAGGGTGATATGTTAGTGGAGGAGTACACTTCGGAGTTCAACAATTTGTCCATTAAGGTTGGTTTGAATGAGACAACAGAACATATGACCTCTTATTATCTTGCTGGTTTGTGCCGTGCTGTTAGGAATGAAATGGGAGTGGTTCGCCTATTTAACCTAAAAGATGCTTGACAATTTGCCTTAATGGCTGAGAAACGTGTTTTGCGTCTTGGAGTAAGGAAATTTGGGTATGACAAAATGAGGAATACTTCACAAAATTTTAGTAACACCATGCGGGGGTTTAGAAATGATCAAATAGCCCTACATAGTGGTCAAGTAAACGGTGTAGCAAGCAAAGACAATGGAGAAAATATTGCTCAGATTGATAAAGGGAAGAGCATGGTAAAATATGGGCAGAGGAACAATACTGAAACATGTGCTTTAAAACTGGGTAGTGGCTCCCAATTTCGATGTTTCTCTTGTGGTGAAACAGGGCATGCTTCATATGTTTGCCCACAATGCAAAATTAATTTTGTAGAAGGAGAAAGAGGGGAAAAAATACTTGAACATGTTTATGATGATTTTCCTATTGAGGATGAAGAAGTTGATGTGTATCAAGTGCAAGGAGAGTCATTGGTTGTCCGTAGAGTAATGACAGCCACCACCAAAGATGACACAAAAGATTGGAAGCAGCATAGCATATTCAGAACCCGTGTGTTTTGCAAGGGAAAAGTATGCAATTTAATTATTGATGGAGGTAGTATGAAGAACGTCATTTCAAAAGATGCAGTGGAGAAATTAGGGCTAATTACTGAAAAGTATCTTTATCCTTATAAGATCAGATGGCTTAAAAAAGGTAATAAAGTTTCTGTCACAACTAGGTGCCTAGTCAATTTTACTATAGGTAATAAGTTAGAAGATGAAGCTTTGTGTGATGTTGTGCCTATGGATGGTAGTCATATTCTTTTGGGCAGACCTTAACTATTTGATAATGATGTTGAACACCGTGCCAAACCCAATACATATTCTTTTTATAGGGGCAGCAAGAAATATACATTGTACCATATTAAAGAAGATACTATAGGGGCTCATCACTCATCTAAGGGTGACAAAATTGCTACCATTGTTTTTGCCACCAGACTTGAAAAAATCACCAAAGAACTTCATGGGAATAGTTTGGGAGGACATTTTGGTAAAGATAAGACTATGAGAATAGTGGCAGATCGTTACTATTGACCAAAAATACTTAAGGATGTGGACAAGTGGGTGAAAAGATGCTCAATTTGCCAACTTGGTAAAGGAAGCTTACAAAACACAGGTCTGTACACTCTGTTGCCTGAGCCAGAAGCACAATGGATCCATTTGAGCATGGATTTTGTCTTGGGGCTTCCAAAAATAGAAAAGGGGTATGATGTCATCTTTGTTGTAGTGGACTGGTTTTCAAAAATGGTACATTTTATACCCTGCTCGAAAATTGCTTATGCTTCACATATTGCTGAATTGTTCTTTTGAGAAGTGGTTAGGCTACATGGAGTTCCAACATCTATTGTTTCTAATAGAGATGTCAAATTCATGGGACATTTCTAGAGATCATTATAGAGGAAGCTTAGAACTCAACTAAAATATTTCAGCACTTGTCATCCACAAACCGATGGTCAAACATAATTGGTGAATAGGAGTTTGGGAAATTTATTGAGATGTCTTGCGGGAAATCATGTGAAGACATGAGATTTTATGATACCACAGGCTAAATTTGCATATAACAATTCAGTGAACAAAACTATTAGAAAAACACCTTTTGAAACAACATATGGTCTTAAACCACATAATGTGCTTGATTTGGTGCCTTTACCACAAAAGGCTAGGGTGAGTGATGATGGGGAGGCATTTGTTGATCATGTCCAACAGGTTCATAAGGAAGTTAGAGAGGCCTTAAGATCCAGCAATGATGCATATGCAACTGCTGCCAGCCGGCATCGCCGTATATAGGAGTTTGAAAAGGGTGACATCTGTTAGTGCATTTGAGGCGAAAGTGATTTCCTAAGGGTACTTAACATAAGCTCAAGTCAAGGAAGTTTGGGCTGTGTAAGGTATTGAAGAAAATCAACTCTAATGCCTACTTAATGGAGCTACCTTCTGAGCTACAAATAAGCCCAATCTTCAATGTGGCAGATTTGTATACTTATGAAGGATTTAAAGAGGGAATGACTCCAATTACTAAGCAAGTTAACAACTTGCCCACAGTGCAACAAGAAGTTATTGAAGATGTACTTGATGTGAAGGAGGTGAAGTTTAGGAGAAGAAATCAATATCAGCGATTTTTGGTGAAATGGTTAGGTAAACCAGCTACTGAAAGCACTTGGATTGCAGAGGAGAAGCTGAAATGAATTGACCCATAAACTTATGCAGAAGTTTGTAATGTTTTTGCTCCAGACACTAGCCCACTTTCAAGAGGGGGAGATTGATGCAGGAGCATCATGTTTACTGCATTTTCTATTTTATACGTGTGTTTTAATATTATTTAAGTAGTCATGTGTCTAGCATGTGACCTTTTTAATTTATAGACTTATATTATATTTGGGCTTGTGTACTATTGGGCCAGGTTAGTACTAAACTTAGAAACCCTAGTATAAATAGCCTAAGATCTATTATAAACAATAGCTTTTCAAAATATAATTTCAATTATTAGAGGTTTTTAAGTATTAGAACCCTACTCTCTGTTCCTATCTCAATCTCTCCCCTCAAATCCCTAATTCTGTCTCAAATTCTTGCTGTTTGGCCCCAATACTACATCAATTTCTCCAATCCAATGCACAAAATAAAACCAAAGAGGAAGAGGCCATACGAGACAGATATAGGATTTCCCGAAAACAAGTCAGCAGAAGATATTTACTAAGCATTAGAAAAAACATAGGATGGCAGTAGAAGGTATGCCATACGCTATTTACTTCTAGAAAGTAATACAGAAGTTAGAAAAGATGACTATGTTTAAGAGATAATAACAGTTAGCTACTCTAGTTGAATAAGCAGCACATGCAGCTGCTATTCAGCTGAAACGATGTATTAACAAGTTCCAAAAGATAAATGCAAGTGAACAGTGATAAGCCCTCTGCATCAATCAGATCATCCTCCTCGCATATGTGCACCTAATTCACCAAACTGGTCATCTCCTTCAACTGTGTCTTCTGATAGCCGCACTGCATCCAACTTTTGTTTGAGGATTTCTAAAGCATTCAGTACTAGTTGAGAAGCCTTAATTGCACCAGTGGATTCAACTGTGAATATGAAACTATCCTGTTTTGCATTGATGTCAACAAGCCCAGGCTTGCCCATAACTTCTGCTTTCTTGATCACTTCATCATCATAAGTGTATGCCTCAGGGTCACGCACCACAACCTAAAAACACAATTTGGTTAGTTATGATAAAATTGTCTAAGGCGATCCAACCCAAGAATGCCTGTGTTAGAATATTCATAAAAAATTTAATAAGGGTTAGAAAAAATGAAATAGAAAACCTAATAACAGTCGGTGAAGTACAAACATCAACCATCACAAAACTGTGCAGGTCTGTGGTAATCAGTCAGCCAATTGAAATCAGATTCATTATTCTTAAAGGACATAGTAAAGACTGCACCCGTTTTTGCAGTGCTATTGTAGCCAAAGGAGTGAATTGGGCACAAAGAGTGTAAAGCTTTTTGACAATCATTGGCCTCAATGTGTCATCTCATTTGCTAAAGTTTTTTCGGTAATCAAGGATAAGTTGTAAACACTGGCCAGAAGATGAAATGTAATGATAAAGAATACAATCAGGATTCATAAAGACCAAGCAATGGATGGATGGAGAGAGAGCAATTACATCACGCTCAGCAAGTTATTTGACAGAGAGCTCCGCCTATGTCAAAGATTTATTTGATTTAATAGAGAAATCTACCCTCCAGTACTTGTTAAGGGTATTGGATCCCTTGTGATATTTCCAACAGAGAATTAGTATCAACTTTGTATGTGGTTGAAAGTTGAAACTATAGGTAAATGCAGGGGCTTTCCTACTCAATAACCCTCTCAAATATTGCTTATCATTTCCTTATGCAAGCATCCAACTAATCATCACAATCTCAGGCTGCTCGAAGCAAAAGCAAATTTTTACAAAATTAATTCTTCCAAAATTACCCCCAAATCACCCAACTAGCATGGCAATTATTTTGATAGGTCTTTCCTACAACATATGTCATCCCCCTGGCCTAAGTTTCTCAGCATAGACCAGGATTACATGTAAAGTCACATCATACTACATAAAATTTTACCGGTTGTCTAACCTATAAAGACATCACTTGTACCAAAAAGACTTCGTCCAAATTTACGACATGAAACATAGTGAGACAGAAAAAGAAAGTTGTGATACTGAGATTCATTTCCAGCATATCCATATTTAAACCACATTCTGACGATGGAGGAGGCATTTAACAATTGAGAAAAGAAACAGAAGCATCAAGTCACTGATACCCATAAAGATAATTGACTAGTAACATTTCCACAATTACTCAGAATATCCATCCATCCATGAACACAGATAAACGCATAAAGGCAAAGACTATTTCTTTCTTTTGTTCAAGCATAGCATAAAACAGTTATGCATCTATACAACAATAGTATTTACAAAAAGCAGCACATGCATATAATTAAGCTAATTCAAAGGGGGAGTGATGCATCAGATAACCTCTCTAGCACCCAAATTCGCAAGACATGCTAGATAAATGTTCATAAACTACTGAAAAATAAGACGAACTGGAAACATATAATACTATTGCGACAAACAAAACAGTGAAAAGTTGATGAAGGAATTTAGAATTTACCAAAAGGAAACCTACCTGCTCGGTATCTTCATTAATTCCAAACACAGCAGTAGGACTACTATCTACCCATTCTCTTTTCTGCTGAAGTGTCAAGGTTTCCATTAAATCTTCATTGATATGAATATCTGGCTCAAACATGAAAGTTACAGTGGCAGCTGGCGACCATTTTGCATGATCTTTGCCAATGCCTTTCCTAGCTATTGCCCTCAGTCTCAGTTCCTGTCCCCGCCGTAACTTCACAATTATAATCCCCCTGATAGCAACATAAACCAACTGCAATCATTCATCCTATTCACTATACAGAGTCGTACTCTGACAGGTTCGGCAGTATTATCTCTTATCCAGCGAGGAAAAATCCAAAAATGGCCTACAATATTCTAGAGAAGTGAAAAACGATAAACCAACTTTCAATTTGTCCAAAAAAATAATTTGTTAAAAAAAAGTAGAAATCATGTTAAAGGTCTAAACTTTTAGACTGTTTGAAACGCCAAACTATGTCACAACAACAACAAGAAGAATAAATTTTTGATAGCCAGATACGAGATATAACTATGGAAAACGGTGAATACCTCGACTCAGGCTTCGTCTCAGTCTCAGAAGAGTCCAAGGCAAGAGGTTCAGTGAACTCCACGGGAACCACAGTGTGGTCAGAGCTGTAAAGGTCCTTGCTTGTAACATCAAGGGTTTGATCAGTGATACATTTGGCCCTAAGGTGGAACTCGACGGAGCAAAACTCACACTGGCCATCGCCGTCGCAGGCGTCGCAGTCACGCGAGAAGCGCATGGACATTGCTCGGTCACTGACCAGTGGGATGAGCCCGACTCGGTGAGCAATGAACTCGTCATTTAGGACCGTGGAATTGGCCTCTATCTCGACGAGGTCGATGGCGACAGTGGGTACCTCTGCAATCATCACCCTCCTCAACGCGTTGGCAATGCTGGCGTCGGTGTCTCGCAGCTCGAACTTGATGAAGTCGTCCCTCATCGCCCGAATCCTGACCCTTGGCATGCGCGCATATGAGAGTCCCTCCATCTCTCTGATTCCTTTGCTTCTGGTGTAGGAATGCAGTGGGAAATAGCAAGAATGTGTGCCAACCCACCCAAACAGAAGTTCCTAAAATTGTGAAGACGCTACGAGACCGTGGTACACTGGTACTATCTACTATCGTTTTTTATCGTTTTTTTTTTTAAAAAAAAAAACAAATAGAATACACGCTAAAAGTGTGATCTTAAAAAAGATAAATATTTTTGAAAAAATTATTGTTTTATTTCTTAAATTGACAAAAAAATTTAATTTGATTTTTTCCCACTGAATGAAATATTTAAAATACACATTGATATTATTTAATTATTTTATTTATATACATAGTTATTATATTTAAAAATAAACAAACAATTATATTACACCAAAAAATATTTTAGTTATTTTTTACAAATATAAAAGAAATTAAATTAAAATTTATTTATGTTTAAAATCAAATAATTTTTTTAGCTTACTTGAGAAAACAAATAACAATTCTCTCAATATTTCTTTTTTTATGAAAAAAAGTATTTCTTTGATGTTTTTATATGTGATGAGTTTATTATTTAATCTTTACATGCCACATACATTATCAAAGTTAGTTTTTTTATCATAAATAAATAGAGTTAAATTTTTTAGTCTAATAAATATTTTTTTAATTATTCTTCCTCTATACCAAAAAAAAAAAAATCTCTATTCTTTCATATATTTAACTAAAAAATTTAATTCTATTTAATTCAAATATAAAATCTCAATATTTTAAAAAATATCTAAACTAATTGTGCTATGTATATTTATATAAATAAAATTGATTATATAGTTAAAATTAATGTCTTCTCTTATTTTTATAACAGAATAGTATATCTTCTTCTGTTATAAAATGGGCTTTGCATTTCTATTGTTTAAGAATCATGCGGCTTTTTAAATTTTTATGTTTTGTTGTTTGAGCTACCAGTGCTTTTTGTCATTAATTGCTGTAGCTAACACAAAGCCATTGCCCATTTGAATGCTTCCACTTTCAAAAGCCAAACTAAACCGAGTTCTCTCACCCTTCGCCTAAATCATCATCCGCATTTGCCTCCGCTAGTTGTTGAATTGGGCACAAAAAAATGATTGTGGACTTGAAATTATCATACAAGTTAACAAGTGACTATAAGACCTTTGAATTTTGCTCACAAGTAAATTTCATAACTACCCGGGCATATGTTCCCCCCAAGCAGAATTTTCCTTTACGATTCTCAACGCTTCGAAAACTAAGCCGATTGCAAGATCGACGTTTTATTCCTACGTTTTGCTTGTTAGTGACAATTACCATATTCAGCATACTGCTATTAGTATTGTTGCATACATTTTGCTTCATACGGACACCAATAGTGAGTAGTGATCTGTACATATCTCAAATGGCTTCGGAAGCTAAATTGTTCTTTGCAGCAATTTCACCCTTCTCTACCTGTGCATTGGCCTCAAAGTTAAAATGGCAAACCCCCATCCAAAAAGAGAAAATATACACATTTGAAAGTGGACTATAAGTAGCAGAATACGATAAAATTAAAAGCCAAGCTCTGCCAACCTTAAACTCATATGGAACACATTATTTGATCAGAATGCATCGTATTGGTGATGCCTCAGAACCAACCAACCTAAGAGGTAAACAACGGACAGAATATATTCCCGCCGGGACATCATCGAGCTTTAGACCTTCAACAAGAATGATTTCCTGCAGCATTTGGACTAGTTTGTTAGCACGTTGCTTGTTGATGCTAGTTCTTATCCAAGTAAGAAACGATGAATTTCCAACTTTTGTTTAAACAGAGAAATTTAAAGATACATACTAGCAGCTTCTTCTCAAACCCCATTTTGTACTAATTAATCTACAATTTTCTTTACANAAAAAAAAAAAAAAAAAAAAAAAAAAAAGGCTACAATTATTTGTCTGGAGTTGAAAAACAGCTTCTCAGACAAATAAACAATCAAATGCACCAGAAATCAGGATTAGTTCAACACCATGCACCAAGCAAGTGGAAAGAGGCAGGGACATTGATTGAGTCATGTTGAACAGAACGATTAGTGAAAAAGATCATTATGAATTAAACCAAAGGATAGGTTCAACTTTCTTCAATAACACCAGATGAGCTCTAAACATCTAAGAATATAGAATATAAAGGATATTAGTGACACTGATGACCCCAAGTTTTATAACTTTTTAACAATTATCAAGAATCCAGCAGTTTGACAAGCGGGAGTAAAGAACAAAAATAGTTAATTCACCTTTAAATGAGTTATCGAGCTACTGAAAGTGAGACATTAACAGATACTTTACTACCCTTCTTGGATAAAACACCAAATGATATTCATGACAATGAAGATCAGAACTAATCAGCCAAGGGGCACTTGAGTATACAATCCACTATTACAGTTTTTCAAGAAAAGAACAATGCCAGACTTAGGGACCATCAATACATTTGTACTACAGGACATGATTTTTTTTGTAACTCAAAAGAGTAGGAATAATTTGCAAATTCGTAGTGAGTGCACCATAAGACAAATATTTTCTTACCCTGCCTTCTAGGAAAACAAGGTGAGATTGAACCGAGTGTTCATAAGCAGCAGCAGATAAGTAATCAACTCCTACATTGTATCACAATGAAGTGTGTTATTGAGACAATAAGTATTCAATAACTACATATAGAAATATGACTACCATCAAGTTTGAACTTAAGGTTATACAAGCATCTCCAGCAGTGCAAGCAAATATGCTATTTCTATATTTTGGGGAAAAAGTTTTTGAGCTTAGAGTTACATAGATAACAGAAAGTAGATGAAAGAAAGAAAAGAAATGTGCAAGACTAGATATAGACCCAGTCATTTGACACGGGAAAAAAGGACAGACAAAATGCCATTAAGAAAAAGTAGCCCAAATCTTAAACAACCACATATATCTTACCTACAAGTTTGATGTCAGTGTTCTCCACTAGCCATTTTGCCCCGTCCTCCATGAATCCCACATAACTTGAATCAAATTCCTTCTGAAACATAAGCCGCCTGCTATTGTAACAAGTTTTAGTTCACATATGCCTTCCAATCAGCTAGTATGTACCAACAAGCTAAAGGTGGCAACATCAGATTTTACTTTGGATCATCAAGGTGAAATTGCAAGATCTGATCAGGCATATTTATGGGTTATTAGATCCATATATGAATACTAGTATCCAACTTGTTCCTAAGTAAAGCCTCTGCCTACCATCCACCCCCTCTTTATTAGCATATTTATCACAGACCATACAAGTACAATGAAGGATAATACAATTTCCTAAGCCCAGGTCCACGCTTACAGATACACATCCGTATTAAAATGACTGAGAAAGGGCAACAAAATGTTGAATCTAGGTGATAAAACAGTTATGGAAATACTGAAGAAGTATATAAAGGCAATCTGTTTCCTCAAGGAAAAGTTGTTGTTGCCTAGACTTTCAAAATGTATACAAGATGGGCACGCACTTAGTAACTTCAGGAACACTACCAATTCCTTTACAAAACTGTTCTTAATAATTGATAAAATTACATCTTGTGTTAAATTCATAGAGATAATTCAAGAGATGAATTTTGTAAAAGCTTAAAAAAAATATAATACAAAAAACTTTCATACATATCTTACTGCAAGAGTTATAAAGCCATATTAGAGAGGCACTTCCAAAGCAATTGTGAAGAAACTTAATGAATTCACTTTTTATGGTAGAACGACAAAGAGAAAATACTCCCTATATCCATACAGCAGTGACTCACAATACCAGTGATTTATACGGATTACCTGTCCGTATTTAATGTTCTGAANACAATGAAGGATAATACAATTTCCTAAGCCCAGGTCCACGCTTACAGATACACATCCGTATTAAAATGACTGAGAAAGGGCAACAAAATGTTGAATCTAGGTGATAAAACAGTTATGGAAATACTGAAGAAGTATATAAAGGCAATCTGTTTCCTCAAGGAAAAGTTGTTGTTGCCTAAGACTTTCAAAATGTATACAAGATGGGCACGCACTTAGTAACTTCAGGAACACTACCGATTCCTTTACAAAACTGTTCTTAATAATTGATAAAATTACATCTTGTGTTAAATTCATAGAGATCATTCAAGAGATGAATTTTGTAAAAGCTTAAAAAAAATATAATACAAAAAACTTTCATACATATGTTACTGCAAGAGTTATAAAGCCATATTAGAGAGGCACTTCCAAAGCAATTGTGAAGAAACTTAATGAATTCACTTTTTATGGTAGAACGACAAAGAGAAAATACTCCCTATATCCATACAGCAGTGACTCACAATACCAGTGATTTATACGGATTACCTGTCCGTATTTAATGTTCTGAAGAGCACACGGCGTACACCCCTTGGAATTTCCAAGGACTTCATAACTTCAGCTGTTAGAAAAAGGCACATTTTAGTTTAAGATACAAATAGTGGAGAACAAATAAGAAATGTTTCTGATAGCAAAAACTAAAAAATAGCAAAGCCCATTATTCATGAAAATGGAATGTATATGAGAAAGCATCAATTCAACTCCATAGAGCATCACTATTAAGATGCGTATAATTTTGTAAAATATTGGTACAAAAGATTGTTATATAGGAAAAACTTTGACATTCACGTGTCTCGTTAATTGGTCGGCACATGAGCATGCAAATATAACTAGACCAACTAACAAATAATGTTATGTTCATCAAAGACACCACTGACACACTGATTTCTGTTTAGCAAATATTCGGTGAATTCAGTAAAATTTGACTATAAATTTCTTACTAACATTTACATCATGTAACAAAGAAAACAAACATAATGCCTCAAATAGGTAAGCTCATAATTTATAGATACCTGTTATGTTTTTATCCCTTGGGACATCAACCAATAGTGCAGGACCTACAGACAGAACAAGCTTATTTATGAGCGTCTAACAAAGTTAGCATGAACAATCATGGTATTCTGAAAATGAAATAAAAGAAGAAGAAGAAAGGAATACTATCGATAGGTAAGATGGAAAACCATGGTCTTGCAATATTTATAACAACAACAAAAGCCTAACAAATGGATAGGTAAAAGCTCTAGAGATCCAAATTTAAGGTGGACAAAGCACATGAATGGATGCCCACGAGGAAGAATCATTCTTGTATACAGAGTAAGAATGCAGAAAGAGGATCCGATCTTTCCAAAACCAAAGGCATAAAATTAGAGAAAGAAAACTTAAACATAATCAGAACTAGAAAGGACCATTCAAGATTGAGAGTGAGATAGCAAAAATAAACATAATCAGATGGCAAAATATCATAAACCACCCTTACCATTGAGGACTTCTAGGTCAAGGGAATCGATATCAAATCCAATGTCGAAGTAGTGGTCGTAAAAGTGCCCTGGCGCGTCGACATGAGTGCCAGTGTGAGTGGGTAGCTTTATCTTTGAGAAATTAGCGACTGAACCATTTTTCATGCTCCGGAAAAGCCAGAGGAATTGGCCAAGGCCGTCCTTGGAATTAAAGGCTGGCATTTCAGGGACGCACTTGTGAGTGATATCGAAGATTCGGCCATTATAGTGGACTTCTCGACGTGGAGGGATAAAATTACTGTCGCCGCCGGCGAGTGAGCAGTCAGCAGAATCGGCGCCAGTGATGGAGGGGTGGGCCGTGGCGGTGTCACCGGCGGCGATGGAGTGGAAAGAAATTGGGATGCTCAAGGCGCAGAGAAACGCAAATAGTGATGAAGAGCTCATGGTGGTTGGTTTTTGGTACAGCAATGGCGTAATAGAATTTGTAGTGAGCCAACAACTGCGCAGACTAAATAATTCTATGTTTCCGTACTGATACCAGTGTGCCACTGCTAGAGGGATAATTGCACTGAAATGAAAGTTTTGAATACTGTAAAAAGAAAAAAATTTCCTCTTCTTTTGCAACAGACAAACAACTCCATTAAAGAGAAAAAGTGACTGGAACTTTGAATTTTGTTCACAAGTAAATTTTAAAATTTACACAGACTTGTGACTTCAAAGTTCAATCATTTTACGCTGACATATCCAGGTACAGGTAATATTGATAATACAACACAAACCAAGTGGGAGAAGTGCTATATATATATATATATCCATAGACAAGAGCCATACTTTCAAACCTATGTACATAAAAAGAAAATCAAATTCAACATTGCTATTACTATAGCTGCATCCATCCTGCTCCATCTTAATTGTTTCTGAGCAATTTCACCCCTCTGTATCTGCATTCAACTCAAAGCGATAAGAACATGCAATAATGCGCAAATAATAAATAGCAGATGGCACATACTCATCCAAAAATAAAGAAAAAAAAAAAAAAAACAACAACAACACACATTAAGAAATGGAGAATAAACAGCAGAAATATCAACATACCATGTTTGCCCACATAAAACTCAAATGGACCATATTACTTGATTAGAATGCATCGTATTGGTGATCCCTCAGCGCCTACCAACCTAAGAGGTAAGCAGTGTACCGAATATATTCCTGCTGGGACATCATCCAGCTTTAGGCCTTCAACAAGAATGATTTCCTGAAGCATTGGCAAAGGTTAGTAGTTATTGATTTGACTCATTAGTGCATTGCTCAGTTGATGTTAATACATTTTGACCCACAAGATATGATTTTTTTCGACTGAAAAGGATAGGAACAGTTAGCTAATTAATGTTGCAAAGCAACACATGGATGAATTTTAGGCCAACATTTTCTTACCCTGCCTTCAAGAAAAACAAGATGAGCTGGAACCGACTGATCATAAGCAGCAACAGATAAATAATCAACTCCTACATTGAATCATGGGAAAGTGTGTTAGTGTGACTATAACTTTTGCAAGAGAGAAAACAGAAATATGAATACCATGGTCAATTGGAACAGCCGAGGTATTTCCACTAAAGTTCTCTCATTGCTCAAGATGTAAACACTGAATTTGTAAAATTATACTAACATTTCAAGGACTGCAATATGCTCTTTAATGCATTGAAAGAAATTTTTTGTGATTCATCTCATTTAAATCCAAAAAGGACCAAGTATTTGACATGACATCTACATATGATACATCTGTGTAACTATTGAAACAATCCAAATCTTAAAAAAGCAATCTATATCTTACCTACAAGTTTGATATCAGTGTTCTCCACTAGCCATTTGGCCCCATCCTCCTTGAATCCCACATAGCTTGTGTCAAATTCTTTCTGAAACATAAGTCGCCTAGCATTTTAACAAGTTTTAGTTCTCACATACTTCTACTAATCTAGTATAACTATCAAAATTGCGAGATCTGATTGATGTTACCTGTCAGTATTTAGTGTTCTGAAGAGCACACGACGTACGCCCCTTGGAATAGCCAAGGACTTCATAACTTCAGCTGTAAAAGAAAAAATAGCACAAGAAGATCCCTTTTACACAGCAAGCAACAAAGATCAAGTATTACAAAGAAAATGGTTTGAATAATTAAGTGAGCTCATAAGTTTTGCATACCAGTAATGTTTTTATCCCTTGGAACATCGATCAAGAGTGCAGGGCCTACAAACAGAACAAGCTTATCTATCAAAAACCAAGTTAATTAACATGAATAATCACGGTATAATCAAACAAAATTCCACAATCAAGTATCAACTGCCGAACCGTAATATCGTAATTTCATCAAACACGTTGCATTCACATACTCAGCAACGTCCCTTAAAAGACATCCGATAAAAAAGTAGGACGGAGAAATAATCAGAAAGCGTAAGGATAAAAAAAAATTCTAAGCGTGAATATATATGTTTTACAGAGAGAAAACGAAATTAAACATAATCGGACATAAGAATGCAAATTCGACAAACATGGTTATACCATTGAGGATTTGTAAGTCGAGGGAATCGATGTCAAAGCCGGCATCAAAGTAGTTGTCGTAAAAGTGCCCCGGCGCGTCAACATGGGTGCCGGTGTGAGCGGGCAGCTTCATTACTGATTGGTTAGCAATTGAGCCATTTTTTATGCTGTGGGAAAGCCAGAGAAAATGGCCAAGGCCATCCTTAGAGTCCCAGAAAGGCATGTCAGGGACATATTTGTGACTGATATCGAAGATTCGACCATTGTCGTAGACTTCTCGGCGTGGAGGTCCTAGATTACCGTCGCAGCCAAGAGATATTGCGATTGCGAGGCCCAAGGCACAGAGAAACGAGATTAGTGTTAGAAAATTCATGGTTAGTTATTGGCACGGCAGAACTAGAAACTGTGGTTACACTTGTATTCCAATGTTCCATTTCCATTATCACTCTATATGTAGCATCTCCAAGAGAAGCGTGAATCATTAAACTAATGTCTTAGTCCAAATGCAAAATATTTTTCTTTTTGTCATTATTCGTTACGTATTTATCTTGCCACGCCACACCCCTCCTAATTTTGGTCAGATCAAGGGTATTTTGACAAAATTTATTTAATTTTTTTAGATATAGTTCAAATATTAATTTAATAAATTTTAAATTATATTAATTATCTTAATATTATATAATATAAAAAAAAACTCTCGTGTCACCTCAAGATTGGTTGATATATTTTTTTTTTTTGGAGATTATATAATACTACATGAGTATGTCACATTACACTCACGTGGTAAACATACGTAATTTTTATATATTTATTAGATATAAATATAATTTATTTTTTAAATAAATTTAAAAATAATTAATTTATACATATATAATATAATATACGGGGATTCTATGATACTACATAAGTATGTCATACTACACCGACGTAACAAACATACATAATTTTTATATTTTATTATATATAAAATATAATTTATTTAATTTTTTAAACAAATTTAAAAATAATTAATTTATACACATGTCATTCATTTATTGGTTATTCCTATGTAGTATGACATACTACATAAATACTAAAAGTATCTAAGAAACCTCCAAGTTCGGGAATTCTATGATACTACGTAAATATCTTATACTACACTGACGTGGCAAGTATATATAATTTTTATTATTTTATTAAATATAAAATATAATTTATTTAATTTTTTAAATAAACTAAAAAATAGTTAACTTGTACACATGTCATTCATTTATTGGTTATTCCTATATAGTATGTCATACTACATAAATATTAAAAGTATCTAAGAAACCTCCTTATAAGTTACATTAGCCAAAAAGGAAAGTTAATGGAAACTATAAATGAGTTAAATCTTATCAAAATTCATCTATGCCACGTGCTGTTTCATTTTATCCACTAAACAATAATGTTAAATATACTTGTTTAATTATTTGTGTACTCTCGCTGTGAATGGTTTTTTTTTATATTAACTCAAGAAAGTAAACAGATCAAGGTGAGAGTGAATTCAATTAGATATCATTTTATCATAATAACAAAATATAATAATTTATTAGAATTATATGTTATTGATGAATAATGACTATACTACTACGTTGATTAATAGTTCAAAACTTAATATGCAAAGGGTCTATTTCTTTTTTAATTATTGTTAAAGAAATAAAATTAAACTTTTTAGTTGGGAAATAAAGATAGAGATTCTAATCAAGAACTATAACTTTTTTAAGATAGAGTTTATTTTATAATTAAGGCTTTTTTTATCCTCACCATGAGAATTTAAATTAAGGTTTTTTCTTTTATTTTTCCCTTGTCAATAAATTAAGGACTTGAAAGGTCCATTGGATATTTTGCCCCACTAGACAACAAGTAGTGGAGAGCAGAAAAATGTCAACTGCCTCTCACCCCACACTCCCTTCGATTTTTAGTCGTATTAGTGCTCGGTGTTGCATTACTTATTTGAAGAGCAACCCAGCAACTAAATTAATCTATCGGAAAGCTGAGATGATAGTAGTGTTCTTGTTAGAGGGCACCGACACTCAACTAAACCTATATTAATTAGGTTAATTTGGCTCGGCCCATACTGGTTTATGCCCAGCGTTTTAACTTTTAACCACTGAGCTAACTACTTTTGATTGAGGTGAATCTAGTCAGTTTCAGACAGTTGAACCCCTAAGCAAAGGGATCCACCACGTTCACAAGATTTCCACAAATTTATTAGTACGATTTACTTCTCATCTCCACTGTTAAACCTCTACCAAACCCAAATATTTTCACCATTTGGTCAACAAAAATGTCCCCATTCATAATATTTGTTCTTTTCTTTTTCTCTGTTAAAGCTGAAGAATCTTATAGGTCTTAAATTTGATAGACCTATGTAAAAATGAAAAATTGTGGAACCAATTAACTTCACTCACCAAAGCCACCTTTACCCTCATATGGTCAACACAAAGTGTCCCCTTTCATAATGCTTGTACTTTTATCGTTTAAACTGCATCAGGAGAAGAGAAGACACTATTATTCCCCTCATATCACCCTCCCTCTTCTTGGGTTTCATTGGCAGCAGCTTTTGGCGCCACTCATTCTTTTTCTATTTTCATTTCTCACATGAAAGATCACAAACTTTACCTACTCTGAGATCCAAGAGTTTTTTTTTTTTTTTTTTTTTTTTTTTNATCCAAGAGTTTTTTTTTTTTTTTTTTGCTCCTTGAAGTAGCTTTTGAAGGTTTGGAATCAGAAACTTCAAACTTGTAACAAATTAGAAAAAGAGGATCCCATTCCAGTCTCTGCCCTCCTAAACTCAGAAGCAGAGAGGGTAGAAAACACAAAGCAGGGTGCAATATGCCAAAACTTGTTCTATTCCTTGTTTGGTTTTCTCTGTTTCACACAAGCAATTCGCTGGTGCAAGCCCTCACTTCAGCCTCAGACATTTCAGGTCTCAAAGCTTTGAAAGCTTCAATTAAACCCTCTTCCATCAAACCCTGGTCATGCCTAGCATCGTGGAACTTCAGCGTTGATCCCTGTTCAGTCCCACGCCGCAGCTACTTCACCTGTGGCCTCACCTGCACCCCTGACTCGACTCGGATCAATCAAATAACCCTGGACCCGGTTGGTTACTCAGGCACACTCAACCCACTTGTTTCTCAACTCAACCAACTCACCACCCTTGACCTTGCTGACAACTCCTTCTTCGGCCCTATTCCTTCTTCACTCTCTTCACTTTCCAACCTCCAAACATTAACTCTCCGATCCAATTTCTTCTCTGGTTCAATCCCTCCCTCCATAACCAGCCTCAAGTCCCTGGAATCTCTGGACCTTGCGCACAATTCTCTATCCGGGTCTCTCCCAAACTCCATCAATTTCCTCACTAGCCTGAGAAGAATTGATCTGAGCTTCAACAAGCTAACTGGGTCAATCCCGAAACTCCCACCAAATCTGCTAGAACTTGCAATGAAGGGGAATTCTTTATCTGGGTCTCTCTATAAATCCTCCTTCGACGGGTTGAACCAATTGGAGGTGGTGGAGCTCAGCGAGAACGCCTTCGCCGGAGCACTTGAAACCTGGTTCTTCCTCTTACCGTCACTGCAACAAGTAGATTTCGCCAATAACAGCTTCACTCGTATCCAGATCTCGAAACCCGTGGGTGGTAACAGTAACTTGGTTGCTGTAAATTTGGGGTTCAACAAAATTCAAGGATACGTGCCCGTGAATTTCGCTGCATATCCTCTGCTTTCGTCTCTGTCAATTCGTTATAATGCGCTACGTGGCACGATCCCATTAGAATACAGTCAGAGCAAGTCAATGAGAAGGTTATTCTTGGATGGAAATTTCCTCATAGGGAAGCCACCGGCGGGGTTCTTCGCCGGCCGGGGATCAGTTTCCGGCAGCTTGGGGGACAATTGCCTGCAGAACTGCCCAGGATCATCACAACTGTGCACGCCTGCCCAGAAACCCAGCTCAGTTTGCAAGCAAGCCTACCGTGGAAAACCAAGGCACTAGTGTCGGTTAAAAAACAATAAAAAAAAATATAGCCACTTTATTATTTTTTAAATTCCTTAATACGAGTGTATTAAGTGAATAAGAATGCTGTGTAAAATATAATGGCCCAAAATTTATATTAATTATAAAAAATGTGTGTTTTATTAGACTTTATGAACATGAAAAGCTCGAACCTCGAGTTTCCTTAGCATCTGGGTACTGTATTGTATTTTAAATTTTTTGTTTTGTTGACAGTGATAGCAGCTCGTAATTGGAAAAGACAGCCATAGATAGGGGTATCGGAGATTTAGATCTGGTTCTCTACAATGCACATTGAGAGGTCAATATTTCCTTTCAAGTTGCACAGAGTCCCCACTCATGGTGCTCAAAGGGAAATCAAAGTTCTCTTCTTAATGAATCAACTTGCACATCAGAGCAGAACTCAATTACCCTTTTTCAACTAGAAATAGATTATATTACCTCAACTATAATCTATTAGTTATTGCCAGCTCTGTAGTTGAAATCCTACATGGAAATTAAAAGCCCAAATGGCTCGTAATTAAGTAATAATGAAATCATCTTTAAAATTTATAAATTTTGTGTTTAAATTCGTAATTAGAAATATAAAAAATACATAACGCTATGGTTGGTAAGAGTCATAAATTGAATGAATGAGATGGCTATATTCTATAATTCTAATGTACTACAAGAATTATATATATATATATATGGATTTTGAATGGTCCGTTATATATTTTCTAATAGCTAGATATAAATATTTTTTTAACGAAACAAAAGTCATATGGCTGAAGATATGTTTTAAAGAGTGGGGTAAATTTACTAAAATAATATAAAAATAAAAAAATGTTACTTTTAAAATAATTTATTAAAAGGTCATTTTTAAATATTTTATTCAAGTTAATAGACAAAAGATAAAACACTATTTTGTATTACAGAATTTTACTTAAAAAATCATACAACAAAATAGAGTTTTAATAGTCATGCCCTTGAAATCCTAAAAAATGCTGAATTATTTCAACATTTTTAAAGTAGAATTTTCTTTACTTTAAAAATCAAAGTAGCATTTCTTAACATAAAACGTTGAAATATTTTAGCTTTTTTTTTTTACATAAAATGCTGAAATTATTTTAATGTTTCTCTTTCTTCTAGTAATTGAATAGAATATTCAAAAGTGACATATTTTAGTAAATTATTTTAACAGGAACTTTTTTTGTATTTATTTATTTACTTACATTGTTTTAATAAATTTGCCCAAGAGTGGTCCATCCAGACAAAACACGAGACTGGTTAATAATTGGTCTGGTTAAGAGGAGATTACTAACAAAACTGACACAGATATCTTGCACATGGTTATGCCAACGCAGCCAAATACGATAGCGTTTAGTGCTTACTTCTCATTAGATTATTTACTTAAAAAGATGTTATTCCGTGATATTGAAGATTCCATGATAAATAAATTCGTAATGTTCCTACCAAACAGAAAGGCCAATGCAAGTGCCAGGCCCACATCTTGGCCTGAATACAGTTCCTAATAATATCTTAATTTTCATCATTAGATAAATAGGCAGTTGCCAAAAAAAAAAAGAATACATAAATAGAGATAATAATGAAATAATAACAACAGTAGTACAAAAATCTTAAAAAGAAAATAAAAATTCTAAAATCTAAAAGTAGAAAAGGAAAAAAAACGGGGGAAAGACAAAATTGGGTTGGACTGTAGACAAGGTGCTACAATTGAATTAGCTTTATAATTAAAGCCCATTGAATTATCCAATCCACCTGGCCCTTTTATACTGTCTTGTATAGTGAGACGAAGGAGGAAAAGCTGAAAAGCGGCTGCCGCCATAGTTGGTTCGCTTCTGGTACGGTGGCACCCCAAAACCCCACCGTATATAAGCATAGTGCAATCTCTCAGAACCACCGTGGAACCAGTGTCGAGTTTTGTTCTTCTCTGTAAGTATCCCTCTTCTGCAACCCTAAACTTGAAGCTACTATTAAACCTTGTTTGGCCGGAGGGTTAGTATTTTCAGTGATGGGCAAGACAAGTACAAGGTAAGTGACTTCCATAGCTACAGCCTACACGCCTATGTTTTACTCCCGGAAATTAAAGTTTTAATTACGATATGAGTTCGAATTCGGCTTTCAATTGTTGCTCTTTCTTATGAATGCAGACCAGGATCAAAATCCAACCGCAAATTTGAAAAGAAGCTCGAATTTTATTCCAGTAAGTTGTGATCGAATTCTTGTAGCTTTGAATAATTGCGGCAGATAATTGAAGGAAATAAAATTAGTCTCTAGCTCGAGTTGTTTTTCTGTACCAAATTTGCTTGCGGTTTCTTATGCACATAGTGAAATTAACTGACATGTTCTTTTAGTCTTTTAGATTGTGCTGTTGCATATTCTAGCGCTGGTTTCATATTCCCCTTAAGATACTTATAGCAAGCTTCTGTCAACTGTTTGTGTTTTGGACTTCTTTCTCTTTGCGATTCTTCACAATGAGTTATTAAATTTTCTATTTTTTCATACAACATAGTTAACACTTAAAAGAAAGGCATTGCTTAGGTGCTAGATGAATATATAATTATTTGTATCTGTTTTACTCGTAATGAAATTTTTATTATATGTTATACATGTCAACCTGTCCAGATTTTCACTCCTTTTCCTTCTTAATGCAGAGGTTAAAGATGCTGTTACTTCCTTGAGTGCCCAAAAGTCCATTCGTAAGGTGATAATCTTGTTCTCATCAGCTTTGACCTTATTTATATTGAAGATGCAGCTGCCTCATTCTTTTCCTTTGATTATTGTTACTGTTGAAGATTGCTACTTATACAGAAGACCTTCATAACACTTACAACTTAATGGTTTCAACAGCTATACACAAAAAAA
>QAOA01004544.1:248659-272125 GCA_003255065.1 Cercis canadensis
TGTTATATCCTCTGATCATGCACTTTCTTATCGATGCCTTTTCTTGTTAAGCTTGTGAGCCCCAGGACTTGAGATGGGCATTTTGTCATTGAATATATACATTCATGCTCTGATTGTCATCTGTGTGTTCATGTAAATTTATTGCTAATAGAATCATGTGATGAGAACTTGTAGTTCCATTCTTATAGGAATGTATATGCTTCCATCTGTGTGTTCATGTAAATTTATTGCTTATATACATTTTTGATGCATTAGCACAAGAAAACTTAAGAACTCATTTAATGTTAGATCATAAGATAAAGGAGGGGGAAAACACATCACGTTCCAGCTTTGCAGGATAACATACCAGACCAAACTTGTGATGATATCTTTTACTGAAACGTTATTTTTTTGGTGTTTTCAAGTTATCTTAAATATATGTAAGTCAAATCTTCTGAGGATCCTTTGATGGTGTGATTGTGACACGTTATATTTGCTAAATTAAGATATTATAGATTTACATACATCTCAAATTTTATGTGTGAAACATGTGAGAGTTATGTAATTTACTGAAATTATCATTGTATTTTTAGACGAACAAAAGACAACAAAGCCGACGGAAGAAATTGAAGGCATATGACCTCTCTTCCCTTTCAGAGTTCCTTCCCGAGTTGAAGACACCATGGCAAACAGCTCCTCAGGATGACTTAAAACTAAGCTGTAAATCTAGGCAAAAGTTGATGTGAGTGCTTTCTGTCATGAACATTATATGGCTAGCTTTACATTTGCCATGTAACATTGTAACCATGTGTCCTTGTGCATCAGATTGAAGGAAGGAAAACAGATGTTTCAAGTACTTAACCATCCTGCCTTCCAATCGGATCCCTTGTCTGCCATTCATCAACATTTGCAGAGCACACAACCAGTTGTAGAGGAGCAGGAGCAACCCAAGAAAAAAGTGAACAAAAATGGATCCAAGAAGAAGAAAGAGAAGAAATCAAAGGCTTCAGTCGGACTGGAGTCCATGAATATGTAATCTTACACTTCGGCTTTGTTTGGCCTCTACAGTGATCAGCATTTTTTCTGGGTCAGGCTATTAGTTTTAGAAAACGTTAGACTACTCAAATTTTTGAATGAAAATACCTTGAAATTTTTAGACAATGTTGATTGTGATATTTTTATGTTTTTTAGTCACTGACTGCGGTGACTATATCTGTAGATGCTGACTTATTGCTGAGCAGAGCAATATAACAGTATATATTGAAACCAGAAATATACGCAATCAATTGTAAAAAACAAAGGGTTGGAAAAGTAGTATTATGAAAATATGTTTACTACCATTGTGGCATCTACAGCTTTGAATTCTTTTGTGAACACCAACTTCTGGTATTGACGTCTTTGTAGTGTACTCTAAAGGTTTAGAAAGTTGCTCCCTTTCCGGTGCTTTTCCAAAATGGCTTCAGTGAAATTGGGGTGGCCATGCATAACTGCTAAAAATCGTTGTCATTATGTGTTCCCCCCAGTATTCGTCAAAGCAAACAGACAGAAGGTTATATCACAGACCCTCATTGGAAATGTTGTTCAATAGCCAATCAAGACCTTCATAAAGTCCTTGGCCGGAGATGGCAGAAGTACTCTGAATGTGCCTGGATTGAAGAATTCACGAAGATTTTATATTTTCCCTTTTTTTTTGGGTGGAGGAAATGGATATAGAAATATGCCAATCAAAGTTTAACACTTACCAGCAACGATGGTGAAGTGAATGTAGGCCAAGTTTATCAGCCATCTCATTAACACTCACGGAATCAGGAAGGTCCTGCTTATTGGCAAAGACAAGGAGCATGGCACTGCGTAGTTCAAACTGCAAAAGGACGCATGAGGCATGTCTGGATCAGTAACAATACTTGCAGCAGATAACGAAAGCCCGATTGAATGCAAGTATAAAACTGTAAAAATGGGTGCATCTTTCATTATCATGTACAAAACAGAATATATACTATTCGTTAATAACTAGACTCACATCACTTAGAATATTATGTAGTTCATTCCTGGCTTCTGAGATTCTTTGTTTATCATTGCTGTCCACCACAAAGATAAGTCCATGTGTATTTTGGAAGTAATGTTTCCACAAAGGCCGAATCTGCATTTAGCAGTAAAATTTGCATCAGATAGAACCTGGGATTTCAGCTTACATATTTGTCGTCGACCGTGGTCAAGTTTAAGCGAATCATGGCCTTGAAATCAGACATTGTTTAATGTTTTCTGGCTGTATATGCTAGAAAAAGGGTATTGGCAAGAAAAAATCATAATACCTTGTTTTGTCCTCCAACATCCCAGACTGTAAAGCTAACATTTTTGTACTCTACACTCTCCACATTAAAGCCTGGTCAATCACAAGAAATTTACCATCAGTTTACGTGGTAGAATGGAAAAGGTAAAAATTCATCACATAGAAATCTAAAAAATCTGTGTTATTTTCTTTTTAGTCAAACAGATATAAGAAACTAAGAATAAGATGATCATATGAAGCTTGATTAGAGAATGAAGGTGCCAAGGTGACACTGGTGCTAACTTGGGCATGTGGCAACTGCCATGAATCAGAGAATGCTTAAGACATTTGATCAAGAGTTAAGAGAAAGATTTTCTCGTGGATACCAATTGTGGGTACGGTTCTAACCGTTTGCCCCATTTTCAGCTTGTACAGAATGGTTGTCTTCCCTGAAGAATCAAGACCTATCATCACAATCCTCATTTCACTCTTCTGAAAGAACCTCTTTGCCATTCGAGAAATGATCTTACCCATTGATCTATGCAAACCAGAGCTCATGAAAGGAAAAAAAAACAAGGGCAGAAACAATACTGAGCTGCTTTTGATATATGAGAAGATGGATTATGCGTGGTGAACTTGGTGAAAAGAAAAAATGGTTACAAAGGCACGAGAGATCTCTTGTAAGTAGGCAACATAGGTACAAATCTAGAGAGACATGCCAAAAGATATGATTCTGATTAGAAGATAGGAATAAAGGTGAGGATTCTCTAGCTTTAACTTCCAATAGCAGCTGCTTCCATCAAGCAATCAAGTTTAAATTATATGTAAGGATGACCAAACTTTTGGACTAAACATTAAGCAGATCATGGTTGAATTCTTAAAAAGACATGCACTTCTTGTTGTCTCCCACCTGAAACGATGCTTCTTGTCACGATAGTTGGTAGCTGTAAAATCAGTCTCCCACACGTTTTGGACCACAATCTAATCAAACAAATTCCGTAGAATAATATTTTTTTTTCCCCGTTTTCTCTGATTGCTCTTTTCACACGTTTCGTTAAGAGTGGCTACAATGAAAGGAATTATAATTTAAGGCTTCCGTTACTTGTAAATTTTGATTTTTGAGGTATTGATGCCATCACCAAACAAAATTAGAACAAAACAACAGAGTTTTAGTCTTAAAAAATTTTGAATTACAGAATTTACAAACAAAAGCTACCAGCCAAAAAACTCGATCAATTCTTTGAGGCTGATTGGAAGATAAAGACCGCTGTCAAGACGCCCACCAATGCTGTAACTGCCAGGGCAACTGTAGGCAGTGGAGTAGTGAGTCCAAAGTTCTGCAAAATCAAAACACAAGAATATGATTATTCTCTTGTAACAGATTCTGCTAAGAATCCTTCACTGTTCTGCTAGCAAATCACTTGAATGGGTAATTGCATAAGCAATGTCACACTAAGCCTAGCTGCTGTTTGTGTGAGTTGCATTCACTTGGAAACTTCAAAATTAAAATGATTTCATCTAGTTTTGATGCATCAGAAAGATGTGAATCTAAATGCATTTGATAGTGTTAATAGTTCAAAAGATCAAGAGTAAAAACTCGAATTACATAAGTTATGGATGCTCAAAATACGAGTTAAAGCTAAATACATTACAGTTTGAATGTCAAACAAATTTATTCCTTTTTGAGAGGAAGAGGACTATAAAAGGGAGGCAAAAATCAACAATTTATTTCCTGGTATTGTAAGTAACTCAATATATACAGAATACCGTGCTATACCTCTAGAAGTCCCTTTCCTGTAGCAATTTCAACAGTAATGGCCACTGCAAAGCCCACCATGGCTAGCCGACCTAGCCATACATCCACACTGTTCCCTTCTTGAGTGCTCTGCTCACATCTTACTGAAACAGGCATTGCTTTGCATGCAGGTTTCCTTTCATAACTTCTCCGATTCACTAGAGCAAGGCCAACTTCACTATTAGCTTACTAACTTTTAAGTTATTTCAACAATACTTCACCCCCTCCCCCGTTCAAAAAGAAAGAAGAAGCATCATAAACACTAAACATAGGACTACGAAGCCAAACTAAAAATAGTTAAAACTGATTGCCTTTTGGCATTATTTCCTAGAATCAATCAGAATATAATTGTAAAAGGAACAAAAGGAGACAATTTGAAACAAAGACTATAGCTATATTTTCAGATGCATCTGCTTTAGCACAAACATCTTTATCAGTTGCTTCAAAATAGCCAGTTTAGAGGTTTAACTTTTGTTGTCTTACTAAAGTAAAAAGCTTTTCCTCACAATATTGAAAGGAATTTTATTTTTTATGAAAGAAAGGGAGAGAAAATCCAAAATTTGCAAATAGAATTTGAGAACGCTGTAAAATTTCTTTCTTTCTCAACCAGAACTGAAAGGAAGGTACTTGAATGGGGGACTGGACCTATTACAACTAAAATTAGACTTGGGATGAGCTTGGTAGTGCTTCTGCTTGTGCTTTTAAAAAGCACATAGAGCATCTAAAAACATCACTTAACATGGCTCCAAGCACCCCTAAAAAAGTAGCAAATTTTTTTAAAAGGCAGCCTTTAAAAAATGTAAGTTACACACATAAAGAAATCCCAAGTCAACCTCAAATCAAAAGAGAAGTAGTAAAAGGAAGCTACGGTAATCTCAATACAGCAGAATCTAGTGAACACTTTTCATTCAATCGTAATTCATGTTTTTTGCTTAATATCCATATTGATGTTACCTCTGGAAAAATACTTAATTTCGATTGCTAACAAACCGATGCATTTGGTTTATTCAAAATAAAATTTTAGAACGAGCTCTGATAAACTAAAGGGTGCTAGGGTAACCATTCATATTTATTGGGTTGTAATTATTATAAGTACAGGAGCAGAGAAACATAGCANTGTATTGATAATTAGTATAAAATGATTACATACTAATAGTGCATATATAAACAGTTTATGACGAAGATGCATTTTTTAATATATTCTAATAGTCGGATATACGATGGGGCTCAAGGCGTGATGTATGAAGGTCTAAGACCTATTGGGTTGAACTTGAAGAAAAGATGTGGACTAAATATGTTAAAAAATTATGTCCACAGTCCGATGTAGTTTCACTGTCACAGGCGCCAGACGGCCATTTCTTTCTTTCTCAACCAGAACTGAAAGGAAGGTACTTGAATGGGGGACTGGACCTATTAAAACTAAAATTAGACTTGGGATGAGCTTGGTAGTGCTTCTGCTTGTGCTTTTAAAAAGCACATAGAGCATCTAAAAACATCACTTAACATGGCTCCAAGCACCCCTAAAAAAGTAGCAAATTTTTTTAAAAGGCAGCCTTTAAAAAATGTAAGTTACACACATAAAGAAATCCCAAGTCAACCTCAAATCAAAAGAGAAGTAGTAAAAGGAAGCTACGGTAATCTCAATACAGCAGAATCTAGTGAACACTTTTCATTCAATCGTAATTCATGTTTTTTGCTTAATATCCATATTGATGTTACCTCTGGAAAAATACTTAATTTCGATTGCTAACAAACCGATGCATTTGGTTTATTCAAAATAAAATTTTAGAACGAGCTCTGATAAACTAAAGGGTGCTAGGGTAACCATTCATATTTATTGGGTTGTAATTATTATAAGTACAGGAGCAGAGAAACATAGCATAGTTCAATCCTATTTCCAGTACAGCAATTTGCAAAGGACAAGAAGCAACACAGCAAGAATTCTTACACAGCGGGAAACCGGTGGCGAAGGATGCTCTACTTGGAACGAATTTCGATTGGGGAAACCGAGCAGTAACAGGGGATTTTGCTAAACTGAAAACGCATACATCTGCAGCATAATTCAATTAGCACAATTTAACGTTAAACATGAAAATTTCAGAAGCGGGAATGAATGTGTCAGTATAGAAGAGAGAGAAGAGTTACCGCGTACAGAAACGGAGAGGGAAGCAGAGACTTGAGCAAGAGCCATGGGAAGCCAATATGGAACTGAAGCTGCGGCTGTGCTGTGCCCAGAAATCCTCTGTCTTTTAATTTATCTCTCGGTTTTCTGTGAATGGTTGGTGACCCAGTGGGTGATTATAGTTGTTTTTCCTCCGAAGATAGACCATTCATATTTCTGACTGGGGAGACAAATACGTTACGTGGCCATTTGGCTATTTTTTAATTAATTTATCCGTATATTATATTTTTTGTGAGTATAAAATAATTAAAAATCTAACCAGTCTTCAGCAAAAATAATCAAATTTGCATGTGCAACAAACTATTTTAGTTGTCTTATTTTACATTAATCCCCTATTCATTAAACCCATTATTTGGGATTAATAATGCATAATAATTTTTTGGGCATCTGGGGCAGATAGAACACGACAGAATCAGAGTTCTTCGATAAAATTAACGGGCATATTCAAAGGGAAGAACTTGGATTTCTATTACTATACTGAAGCTAATCCATTATCATTTCACTAAGTTAATCAACAAAAACACCCTTTTCTTCTTCTACTCCTTCGATCCTCAGTGGCTAGCTATCTTGATAAACTCGAGCAAAATGGCTTCGTTTTCAATTGGGACTCACTTGTGCCCATTTCAACATTCGCGGAACCGTGAACTTCACTCTTCATTTTATCACCTTCGCACTGTGGAATCTTCACTATCATCCTGGCCTTTCTTTGGTTCGTCATTTTGTATAATTAGAGGTACCAGCTTGCCTGGCAATATTGTATTGGCACGGGCAGAGGATAAGGCTAGAGGTTCTTCTTCGTTTCAGCCGCAGCAAGCTCAATCAAGTTCCGAGAAACAATTCCAGGTTCTTTTCCTTCTATTTTACCAAGTTCTCAGAGTGCCCATTGGATGTTTTTGCTCATTTTTGAATTTGGATATAGAACGTTGGCTGGAAAAATATGGGTCAACGGTATTTAAGTAATCTGTGACAAATCCGAAGTTTGCTGTAATACTGAAAATTTATTAAATTTTTCATTTGAAATTAGCTTAGTTGATATCTCGANCAGAGATATATATATATATATATATCAGTAAACACACATGTGACGTGTCAATATATAAACCACTCAGATCAAAACTAAATCTAACTCTAATCTAACTGATTGCTAACTGATGATGACGTGGCTAACTAACTAATTGACTAATGCTGAACTGAATAAGTGTGGGAACACGTGTCTAATACTCCCCCTCAAGGTGGGAGGTAAATGTCTAATACTCCCAACTTGGATAATAGGTATCTGAATTGAGTGACAGGAAGAGCTTTAGTCAAGATATCAGCAAGTTGGTGCTGAGACTTGACATGAATCAACTTGAGGAAACCAGAGGTAACATGCTCCCGGATGAAATGGCAGTCAATGTCCACATGTTTAGACCTGTCATGGGACATAGGATTGGATGCAAGGTGAATGGCAGATTGGTTATCACAAAAAACCATAACAGAAGGCACTGGTAGTTCAAAAATTCTGCAAAGTTGTTTTAACCAAAGTAATTCACTGGTAACACTAGCCAATGCCCTATACTCAGCTTCTGCAGAAGACCTGGAAATAGTGGGTTGACGTTTTGATTTCCATGTAATGGGAGAATTTCCAATGAAAACACAGTAACCAGAAGTGGATCTCTTGGTGTCAAGGCAGCTACCCCAATCAGCATCAGCATAAGCAGTGACTTTAAGGGAAGAAGTTGCAGGGAAAAATAAACCTTAACCTGGACAGGACTTTAAGTACTGCAGTAAGTGATGAACAGCAGTCAGATGTGAAGTTCTAGGGGAAGACATATACTGACTGAGTTTGTTGATAGTGTATGTGATGTCAGGTCGAGAGATAGTCAAGTACATTAACCTGCCAATCAGTCGCCTATACAGTGAAGCATCAGGCAATAAGTCCCCATCTATTCTGCTAAGCTTTAATTTAGATTCCATAGGGATGGACAGAGGTTTGGAAGTAGAAAAACCAGTATCCTCTAACAGTTGTAAAGTATATTTGCGTTGGGACAGGTAGATGCCTTGTGTTGAGTGAGCAATCTCCAAACCAAGGAAATACTGCACATTGGCAAGGATTTTGAGTTTAAACAATCTTTGAAGCAATTGCTGAACTTGTTGTACACATTTAGAATTTGGACCTGCAATTATGATGTCATCTACATAAACAAGGAGAATGACAAGGGTTGATCCATGACCAAGTGTAAAAAGTGAGTAATCACTGTGGGATTGATGAAAACCATGGTGAAGCAAAGTGGTGGAAAATTTGCAAAACCACTGCCTAGAAGCCTGCCGTAAGCCATGAAGAGATTTTGTGAGCTTGCATACCATGTTCTCCCCCTTAGTGTGATAGCCCAAAGGGAGTTGCATGTAAACTTCCTCAAACAAGTCACCATTTAAGAAAGCGTTATTGACATCTAATTGGATCATGGTCCATTTCTTGACTGCTGCAACAGAAAGAAGTAATCTGACAGTGGTGATCTTAGCCACTGGAGAAAAAGTGTCCAGAAAGTCTATGCTAGCTTGTTGTGTGTACCCTTTTGCCACCAGGCGTGCCTTATACATATCCAAGCTACCATCTGCTTTATACTTTACTTTGTAAAGCCACCTGCAACCTGTTGGTTGTTTGCCCTGGGGAAGTGGAACAATCTGCCAAGTTTGATTTGCTTCCAGTGCAGTAAGCTCCTCAGTCATGGCTTGTCTCCATTCAGGATGTTTGACAGCTTGATGGTAATACTGAGGTTCATAGATGGTGGAAACATGCATGAGGAAATCTTTATAGGAAGGGGAAAGTCTATGGTAAGATATGGACTGATGGATGGGATAGGTGGATTTAGTGTTTGGGACAGTACAGATATAGTCTTGCAGATAGGTTGGAGGTTTGATGGTCCTGGTTGTTTTTCACAGAGGATTGGTAGTATAAGTGATGTCTGTGGCTATAGGTTCTACAAGGGATGGAGTAATAGTGGAAATAGGCTTAGGTGCAGGGTGGATAAGAGGTGAAATACATGCTGGGTCAGTGGGAATGGACACTGGTGTAGAGTTGAGTGGTGTGGAAGTGAGGACTGGTGCAGAATCTTGATGAAGGGCAGAAATGACTGTGTCAGAGAAGATATCTATAGGATCTGAAGGTGAAATGGTGTGAAAAGGAAAAGAATGCTCATGGAATGTGACATCTCGAGATATGAAAAACTGTTTGGTGTGGAAGTTGTATAATTTGTACCCTTTTATAGCCAACAGGATATCCCATGAAAACTGCTGGTGTAGCACGAGGAGTGAGTTTGGTTCTCTCAGGAGGGGTGGTGGAGGCAAAACACAGACAACCAAATACCCTTAATGCTGTGTAAGGTGGTTCTTTGTGATATAGTAGTTCAAAAGGAGAAGTATTGCGCAGTAAGGGGGAAGGAGTCCTGTTAATCAAGAAGGCAGCAGTGCTAAGGCATTCACCCCAAAACTGGATAGGCACTTTGGATTGGAACGAGAGAGCTCTGGTCACATTGAGAAGGTGTTGGTGCTTCCTTTCAACGACTGAGTTCTGCTCTGGTCTATAAGGACAGGAAAACTGATGCAATGTGCCCTGAGAGTTCATGAAATCAGTAAGCTGTAGTTCTTTGGCATTGTCTAATCTGAATTGCCTGATAGGACTATTAAACTGGGTCTTGACATAGGTGAAGAAATGCATGACAGTGGCACTAGCTTCAGCTTTAGATTTAAGCATATAAAGCCAGGTAAAACGTGAACAGTCATCAACCAATGTAAGGAAATATCGCTTACCATCATGGGTGGATTGATGATAAGGGCCCCAAATATCACAGTGAACAAGATCAAAAGGGGATTTTGCAAAATTGTGATGTGAAGTAAATGACAATCTTCGAAATTTTGATAAGGGGCAAATAGAGCAATTGCTAGAAGAGTAAGATGTAGAACAAGAGAAAGGAACTTTATTGCTAAGAATTTTCAAAACTTTGTCTGACAAATGCCCTAATCTGGCATGCCATAAATGAGCATGAGCGGAAGAATCCGAAACTAAATTAACAAGGAAAGATGAAGTAGGTACAAGTAAATGTTTTGAATTAAGAATTGAAAAAACAGATGGTGTATCAGTGGTGGCATGTGCATCAGTTCTTGATGTTTGCAAGATGTATAGGCTTTTACACAACTCACCCTTGCCAATCACCCTCGACTTGTTGATGTCCTGGATGAGGAAGGTGTTAGTGTGAAAAGTGAGTGCATATAAAGAATAATGCAACAAAGCACTCACTGATATAAGGTTGACATGAAATTCAGGTATAAAGAGGACTTCTGTCAAAACAAAATTAGGAGCTAGTCTAACTGTGCCAATAGCAGTTACTGAGACTTTTGTTTTGTTTGGAAGGATGACATATTGATGACTTAATGATTTGTAAGAGATAAAAAATTGAAGGGAACAGGCAATCTGAGATGTGGCTCCTGAATCTATGATCCAAGAGTGTGGATTATCTTGAAATTTTAGAGTAGTAGCAGAAAAGGCCATACCGTTTACATTCGTGGTATTGTTAGCATTATCCACCTCAAAATGATTTGTTTGTGATATTTGGGACTGAAGTAGGTGCATCAACTGATGGTACTGCTGAGAAGTCATGTGAAATGATTCTTGAGGCTGATCAAGTGGAAGCAAAGCCAAGTCACCAACGTGATTTACATTTCCAGCATGTGTAATTTTTCCTTTTTTGTATCCAGGCACGTATCCAGGTGGATACCCGTGAAGCTTGTAGCATTTGTCTTTGGTGCGACCAAGGATCCCACAGTGCGCACACAGTGGTCTATCCTTCTTGACATACTTGGACTTGCTTTCATGTGTTGACCTTTGTCCATTGACCGCATAGGCCATTTGTGCCTCATTCTGAGCAGAAGAAAAACCAAGCTCTCGTTGCTTTTCCTCTTGAATTACCAGAGAGAAAACTTTGTTAATAGGAGGTAGAGGATCCATGAGCAGGATTTGACCTCTGACATGAGAATACGAGTCATTGAGCCCCATCAGAAAACACAACACATATTCTTGGAGTAAATGTTCAATCACTGGCCTAGCACCTCCACAATTACAACTACAAATTGGTCGATATTCACCAATTTCTTCCCAGATGCCTTTCAATTTGGTGAAATATTGCCCTACTGTCAATGTTCCTTGTGAAAGATTCACCAGGTCTTTCTTGAGTTGAAAGATTCGTGGTCCATTTTGCTGTTGGTATCGTTCTTGAAGGTCTTTCCAAATATCAGCAGCAGTGGCTGAGTAGATTACACTAGCAGTAATCTCCTTTGACACAGAATTGAGTAGCCAAGAAGCAACAAAGTTGTTATTTCGCTGCCAAGCTAAGAAGAGCTGAGTGTTGCTCGCATCAGGAATCTGGATTGATCCATCCACGAAGCCAAGTTTATTCTTGGCCAGCAACGCCATACGCATGGCTCGTCGCCATGAATTGTAGTTATCTCCAATGAGCACCTGCGACACCAGAGTGAGGCCTGGAGAATTCGAAGGATGAAGGAAAAATGGATTCGAAGCATCGTTAATGGTGGATTCCGCCATTGATGAATCACGCAAGAAGAGAAGTAAAACCAGAAACAGAGAACTTCAATACAATTGAGGTTCAGTGCACAAAAACGGAAGAGCAATATTGCTCTGATACCATATTGAGTCTTGATGCAGAGAATCAGAGTCAAGAACTCCAAATGAAAAGTAGAAGAATAAATTGTAATTTCATTATCATTTCTTTCTAATACAGAGATATATATATCAGTAAATACACATGTGACGTGTCAATATACAAGCCACTCAGATCAAAACTAATCTAACTCTAATCTAACTGATTGCTAACTGATGATGACGTGGCTAACTAACTAATTGATTAATGCTGAACTGAATAAGTGTGGGAACACGTGTCTGTTATGGTATTTAAGTAATCTGTGACAAATCCGAAGTTTGCTGTAATACTGAAAATTTATTAAATTTTTCATTTGAAATTAGCTTAGTTGATATCTCGATTACAATTTATATCAAGGAGGTGACATGCAGCACTGCGAATCTTTGCTTCCAGTGATTCAGTGAGTTAAAAGTAATGAATATTTTATAGATTTCTTATAGTTTTACTAGAATTCTAGTGTGTGCTTCTCATAGGCTAATGCTCACACGGAACATCACTTTGCCAACGTTCTCGATATCAGGACTTGAGGCTAGAGTCTGGATCTTGCGATCCCATATGTTCAGTTGATGAAACAAGCTCAGCAGATTTTGAAGACACTTACAAGCCCAAGACTGATTTTCTGAAAGCTCTTGCAATATTTGCAGCGGCTGGAACTGGAGCACTGGCAATTAACCAGTCTTGGGTAGCACCTAATCAGGTCCATCAATGCCCTCTTACCTGATCGTAGGTTCTGTTTGTTTCATAGTAAGGCAAATGTTTCTTGTTATGCTTTATTCTAACTATAATTTTACATGACCTTGCATCACAGGATGTTGCTATGGCAATTTTATTTGGAATAGGATATGCAGGGATCATTTTTGAAGAATCTCTGGCCTTCAATAAAAGTGGAGTTGGACTATTGATCGCTGTAAGCCTATGGGTAATACGGAGTATTGGGGTAATGTCCATCTTTGTGCTACTACACTATCAGTGAATTTTTAATTAGTCAGAAGTAATATACTATGTTCTTTGTCCTACTTTTGTGATTTAGGTTGCACTTACAAGCTTTTGTCAGACGCAGCATAGGACACATCACAAAGTGATATGTACTTGATGCATCTATTCGCAGATGCATGTGTAAATTTCAGTAGTGCTTTAGTGGTGGTTACCGTAACATAATACAGGCACGTTAGTATAACACTACTCTTTTAGCTATACAGCATTTGGTCTTTTTATTTGCCCATGATTTGATCGCATGCAACATTGAGAAATGAGATTTGCACTGATATTACTATTTATAAAATGATGCTATTTCTGTCAATTGATGTACTAAAAGATAGAAAATTATTAGGTTTAATTATGTCTTCATCATTCATAATCTCCATCTCCCAGTGGTCAGTGTCCCTATGCAGATAGTATCTCTGCATGTATAACCTAGTCTTTATCTCTCCCTTCTTGATTAGATTTTTACTATGTTCTTCCTTCTTTCTGTTTCTGTAGGCTCCTTCAACTGATGTAGCTGTATCAGAGTTAAGACATACATCTGCAGAAGTGAGTGAAATAGTATTTTTCTTGCTCGGTGCAATGACCATTGTTGAAATAGTTGATGCTCATCAAGGATTTAAGTTGGTTACTGACATTATAACGACTCGAAAGCCGCGCCTTCTTCTTTGGGTGGTGAGTGTCTATCTGTGAATTATTGACCATACTTAGAAATCCTTTCAGGCGGATAATTGGCATATTAGACCTATTCCTGAAATTTTGATTAAAGTAGTTGAACTTTTCACTGTTCTTTTGTCATGGCCAAAGTATTCGAAGACATGTACAATAGTTTTGAAGTTCCTAGATAAGAAACTTTTTGCTGCTTGGACCATTCTATTTTTGGCTATAGAGATGGCATGGGATCTATTTAATTCTAAATGTCTTTTCAATTATATGTCGCCAAATTCTTCTAAAATTACACTTCTGTCTTGGGAAGTGGAATTGACCAATTATTGCTGAAATTCAGATTGGTGTTGTGACATTCTTCCTCAGTTCAATTCTGGACAACCTGACATCTACCATTGTCATGGTTTCTCTGTTGCGGAAACTGGTTCCTCCATCAGAGTACCGGAAGTATGTTTTCTCTGTGCTGCTCATTGTATAATCCTACTTTTATGTTGTTAAATAATTTTCATGTGATGAGGGAGTAGAGTACATATCAGGTAGCTCGTCTAAAATACCAAAACTATGAAGACATCATAGGTTTTGGTTATTAGACCTCAGCATTTAGAGCTTGATATTCCCTGCCCTGCAACCTGCGCCAATTTTACACCTGCAGGTCTTTGCTTACTTTGTTCTCTTGAGGCATCTTAGTACAACAATTACTGGAGAGAACTTGATAAATGTTCCTCCAGAAAGTGATTTGTGCTTATGCACTTCATTTATAAGATCCTATTAGAGCTGGGGTTACCTTTTACAGTTTAATTTGAACTCTGCATTAGTAAAGGCTCTCTCGGAAATTATGTTGTGAGTATATAACAAGGTTGATATTAATAATTATAAGATGTGTCCACCAAACTTCAACTAAAATTTTAATTACAGCTCATTTGCAGTGACAGTATTGAACTGCATATTTTGTTTCCCACCTTATTTGCTGTCTCCATATGGCTAGGCTGGAACTGCATATATACCTGGGAGGAGAGGGGGGGCAGGGGGATGGCCAGAATTGTTATCTCCCCAGATGTTGATTTTTTTTTTAAAAAAAAAAATATTTGATTCTCAACACAGGAGCTTCTCTCTTGCACATAAACTAGTCATGTAGGAGCATCATCTTATACTAGCAGATGTTGTTATTTTACTCCAAAATTCCTGCTTTTGTCACACTAGAAGAGTTGCTGATTTGGATTCGATTGACAGGATTCTAGGAGGTGTTGTTGTAATAGCTGCAAATGCTGGTGGTGCATGGACTCCAATTGGTGATGTTACCACTACCATGCTGTGGATTCATGGTCAAGTATCCACATTGCAGATAATGAAGGTTATTTCTGACAAAATTATCCAATGTAATATATTAGCTTCGATCTTATAGTCACTTATCTTGGTAAAATGAATAACCAATAAAGTTTTGAAAAAAATTCTTTTGCGACAATGATGGGAAAACTATATAATTTGTTGCCTTAAATTTAGAACTTTCTAGTAAAGAAAAAACAAAATATTCCAGCCATTCCTCTTGGATTGCAAGAACACATAGATTCAGTTAATGTGCAGATGTCAGATATTGTTTAGAAAATATTTTCTGTTAAGCATGCACGAGTATCCTTAATTGCATTTCCGTTGCTTACAGGATTTGTTTATACCTTCAGCCATTTCTCTAGCTGTTCCTCTGGCTCTTATGTCCCTGACTAGGTACTCTTCTTACACTGCAAAAGTAAGACGGGAAATTGGGATTTCAAGAGTAAGTAGCTTACATATTACAATTAGATGATTTAAAATTTTCTTCTGTTCAGTGAAGTCAATGGCAAGGGACAGGATTCTCCGGATGTCTTGGCATCTGAACAGATGGCTCCTCGGGGACAGCTTGTTTTTGCTGTGGGTCTAGGAGCTTTGGTTTTTGTTCCGGTGTTCAAGGCCCTCACAGGCTTACCTCCTTACATGGGGATGCTGCTTGGACTGGGAGTACTTTGGATTCTCACTGATGCCATTCATTATGGTGAATCTGAAAGGCAGAAGTTAAAAGTTCCACAGGCCTTATCAAGGATAGACACTCAGGGAGCATTATTCTTCCTTGGAATTTTATTATCTGTTAGCAGGTTAATAAAGAAGTGATAATTTTAACTAATGTTCTATTATAAGTTTTGCATAATACCGGTGCATTCATGAATTTAAGTGTGTAAGAAAACCATCATTAGGCCTTATCAATGAAATAAGACATTTTCCTACTACTTCCCATCGTTGTAAAGTATCATCACCATTAGAATATGCACTGAGTAAATTTTTAGTCTTTGATTTTGCATGGAAGTGATTACTATGAAAGTCGCTAACCACTATTGAAAATATATTTAATACACTTTTATCGGTGTCGTTCTTCAGCCTGGAGGCAGCAGGGATTCTTCGGGAATTAGCGAATTACCTTGATGCTCATGTTCCAAATATTGAGCTTATTGCAAGTACTATTGGAGTTATATCAGCAATTATAGACAATGTTCCTCTGGTTGCGGCAACAATGGGAATGTATGATCTCTCCTCTTTTCCACAGGATTCTGAGTTTTGGCAGTTGATTGCATATTGTGCTGGTACTGGTGGATCCATGTTAGTTATTGGCTCGGCTGCTGGAGTTGCTTTCATGGGGATGGAAAAAGTGGACTTCTTTTGGTACTTATGGAAGGTATCTCCCACTTGAACCCATGAAACCTTTATTTGATGAAGTGTTAAATTTGCATTTAGTAACAGAAGCCATTCATCTCCTTTTGTGCAGATTAGTGGCTTTGCTTTTGCAGGTTATGCGGCCGGTATTGCTACCTATTTGGCAGTTCATAACCTCCACATTTCCCTGCCCACAACTCTAGCTGAGGTTCCTTTTCTTTCCGGTTCATGAACCGAAGTTATAGACTCTGATAAAGTTGATGGCATCATGCAATAGATTTTGTTTCCAAATAATACTTACTAAATCAACGTGATGTGGTGGAAGTTGTGAACGGTGAGGATTTTGTGGTAAGAGCGAGGTTCGTGCATTATATAGAAAGATTGACTGGGGTTCTCAATATATTTCTGGATTTGATAGATTGTGATTACTAAGAAATGCCCTAAAATGTTCACATTATGACGACTTCAATTATCAGTGTTATTGATAAGAAATTTTGCTCATTAGATGCCTTGAATTACATGAGGTGTATCATTTCTTTGTTTGTTTAAAATTCATATCACTTTTCTTTGTTAAAGAAAGGAGATCCCTTTGTTCAATTGAATCTCTGCCCTTTTTCTTATTTTGTATATATATGAGAAATGCTTTTTAACATGGTGAGTAGTATGCGAAAATTAAGTGAGACTTACTCAGTGATTTTAGTGTTATTATAAAAATTTTAAAAATTTGAGTCACGTCATAATATACAATTTTTTATAAAACGCAATAACAACACAATATAAAAAAAATGTATCTAAAATTAAACTTTATTGAATCCCACCCAAAAATAGTGAGATGGTGCTATCTCTCTAAGAAGGTGAATTGCATAACCCTCACATTTTAATATTTATATATAAATCAGAGGCCATCATTTAAGATTCTTGGATGTAATTCTCATAAAAGACATAAGATTAGATGCTCAAACACAACAATCAAGAGATAAATGGGCATGATTTGTCAAGAAAAGAATCATAGGCAGCCTATCTCTCATAAAGTCACATGGCTCATTCATATCAAGAAACACCTCTGCACTGGCTATTCCTTACCTTCAACCTACGACAGCCATGGTTTTGATGATGATGGTAGTGGTCATTCTCTCTTATCAACTTGATAAATAATTTAATTATTTTGAAGCCATGATAGTGGGATTGTGGGACTTCCAGATGGTTACAATAGAAAGGAGATGAGTAGAAGATACATAATCTGATTGTCTCCCAAAAGACTGAATTTTAATTGCAACCTGAATTATTCTTTTCCCCTGCCCCTTACAACACACAAATCTTGATTGATGATGCATCAAAACCAGGCACACATTGCAGACATGCCCAACCAAAATAAAACTAAAATTTTTAACAAAAATAAACTCAAGTTAAAACAATTACGCCATATTACAACTTCAGGAAAACGAACTCTTCAATCGTAGGAATTTCCCCAATCTTCTTTAGACTTTCTTTGCTTGGTTGTTCATCTACCCCAATTGCCATAACAGCTTGCTTACGCGGAGCAATCCTTCCAACACTCATGAAGCTGACATCGACATTTTCCTGACCCAAAACATTGCCAACCTTTAACATCATAACTGGCTGATCCACCTGCCTGCAGAGTATAATGCTACCTTCCAAGCTCACGTCAACATCAAAAGATCCTACCTTTGTCAGGTGGGGCACTCCATCTTTCACCCGGCCCTCAACCTTAATCTCCCCAGAATCTGATATGGCACTAGCAAGCCTGGATTCCACATTAGCAATCTGGACCTGGATGAATTCAAGTGGACTCTCAGGTGAACCATCGAGAATAACTCTTTCCTCAGTTATTCTGAACCCTATCTGTTTAGCAGTGAAGTCAGCATTGACCAGATTCACAAATACATTGGTTATCATGGCACGGATAAGGCGAGTGTCAAGATCATCAGGAGCTCTAGCAGAAGCATAAGTAACTTCCACTGTTTTTACACCGCTTCCTCCTGCTACCAACTGGACAGCAAGTCTTCCCAGTTTCTCAGCAAGATCAACAAATGGTTTCAGCTCTGTTAACACCTGCAATAAGTAAGCCATTTTGTCGTTAGTTTCCAAACATACTTGAGCCAATATTGGGAACCAGGTTCATGCCAGGAGTCACGTGACATGTCTCAGTAGGTGGTTTACAATCAGACTGGCTCATTTTATCCACTCCAAAACTCCATCTATTCCCAATTCTAGTTAGACAGTGTTTCACTTTCTACAGAATTGGGAAAAGAACAAGAGAAATGGAGAAAAAGGATAAAGATAGCCAGTTAATAGTACCTCTGCAGGAAACATTGGTGCATTGACTGCAGTAGCAGCAAGCTCCCCTCTCAACACCCCAACAACAGCTTCCGCTATTTCACTAGCCACACCTTCCTGCTCATCAGTTTCAAAGGTTATGCAACAATTCTGACAAGGGAACAAAAGGTGGCGCTTATAAGTTACAACCAATATCTCAAAATACCTGAGCTTCCATGGTACTAGCACCCAGATGAGGTGTTGCAGTGACTTTCTCATGCAGAACCAACTTGCTGTCCTTTGCAGGTGGCTCCTCTAATAAAACATAAAGTACCGGCTGAAACGAAGAGAAAAATTTATTACTTTCCTCTTTAGTGAACTACTAGTGTTTCAAACATCTCTGATGACAAATACCTGAGCTACAATTCCAGTATCTAGTGCCCTCATGAGAGCATCCTCATTAATGATTCCTCCACGAGCAACACTGAATATTCTGACTCCTTTTTTCATCTTAGCGAATGTGTCATCATTGAGAACCTTTGATGTAGCAGGAGTTAGAGGCATGTGAAAAGAGATAAAATCAGCAGTAGCAATGGCTTCATCAAAGCTCACAAGCTCCACACCAATTGCT
This sequence comes from Cercis canadensis, assembly GCA_003255065.1. NCBI lineage: Eukaryota > Viridiplantae > Streptophyta > Magnoliopsida > Fabales > Fabaceae > Cercis > Cercis canadensis. The sequence continues at coordinate 267,809 of QAOA01004544.1, forward strand.
CGAGCATGGTCTGCCAGGGCATAGGGGTCATGTGCAATGACATGCATACCAAGCCCCTTGGCACGGCGAGTAACTTCAGAACCAACCTTCCCAAATCCCATGACAGCAAGTGTTTTCCCAACAAGGGATACACCCACATACTTATTTCGTTGCCATTCCCCTGGATTGGCATAATATGGTTTAATCAGGAAGCCAGGACTTTATTGACTAGAATAACCAGAATGAGGCAGAAACAAAGTCATAATCTTATTTCGCACAAAAGCTTAAAGTAACGACAGTAGATATCATTATAAGCCGTCCTAGGTGCACAAAACATCATTTGTACTCAGAAAGGATACACTCATCTAAATTCTTAAATATATAGATAGTCTATCAAAAGCATTCAAGAAAACTTTTGTGCTATACATCACCTAGGTATTAGTAGAAAACCAAGCAGATCTCAGCATAAGTACGGAATGAACCATTTATGCATAATTGTTTTTCTGCAAAGTAAGAATCTTGCCTTTTAGCCAGATGTTAGCTTCAAAAAACTTTTCTCCCCTCAAGCACTTCAGCATATGCATGCAAGTTTGTGAAAGCAAGTAGAAAAATACTCTAATATTCATAAAGCACTCAACTTCTTTACGGCTAAAAATGAAGAAGCAAATCAATGCAGAACAAAGGAAATGGTGAAGACAAACCAACCCACCCAATCAAGGCTGTTAATAACTAGGTAACTTGCTCAACACATCATTGGATTCAGATTTATTTATACTGCTATATTACTATACTTGTAAGGTCAATCAAATTAAAGATATTTAAACTAACTATAAATGATAGCTATGTCAATTAATAATTTATGTCCAATATGCTCATTTCACCTTGAATGTGTTCCTTCTTGGGTAGACTGCTTGTCTCCATGTCACTTATTGGTGCGATAATCTCCGGGTGTTTGTGTTCTTCATCGACCACAAATGATTGTTCCGTTACCCCTATCTCCCAATTTGCCATAGAAGCATCACAAGGCTGATAATTCAGGATATCAATGTATACAAAATAAGCCTCAGAAGTCAGGCCCACAAATGTTTGTTCCGTTACCTCCATCTCCCAATTTGCCATAGAAGCAACCCGAATCTCATTAATCACAAACTCATAGAGTAGTAAACAAGAAGTTGTCAAAACAAAGAGGAAGTGCGAGCTAAGGATTACAATACTCTTTTTGGACCCCTGGGACACCTCCATAACATCCTGTATGAAATACCAGGACAAGACCTTTTTTATCAGAAATTCCCTGCCAGTGGTGAGGCAATAAGCTATAAAAAGCATGAATAAGGACCAGACATATGGCATCAAAGCAAGGAAGTAATAGTCAAAAATCATTCTCATTATTTCTGGAATAGGAGTAACTGTAACGGCATCTTTTTTATAATTTCTAGAGCCACTGCAAAAAAATTTCTTCCTGGATAGAGCTGCAGTTAAGTTTCTAAGCATACTGTCTATCTTCATTTCTCCATGTTTTTCATAATCAATCCCATCTCGTGGATCTACACTTCCCCCTGTCTGTCCAGGGTCAACTTCCATATTCTTAGATTCACTTAAAAGAAGAGGGATATCTCCTCCTAAATTTGAGCTACTCGCTATCTCCAATATATCAGCCCTTAGCGGTCTCATCTTTCCTTGTTCTTGACAGTCACTTTCTTGACCTGGATCTTTGCCTCTCCGGCCAACTCCAAGGTTGGATCCTGTCCCACCATGAAAACCATCGTCATCACTTCCTTCATCATCAAAGGATTCATGATCAGAGTCATCATCATCATTAGAAGGTTTGCTTGTTCCTAAGTGGGTGCTATCTTTCTCAACTTTCAGACTACTCTTGGGTAGAAGAGGAGGATTGTCATCTTTTTCATAACCTTGATAGCCACTTTCTTGACTCTGAGCTTCACCATCAATTATGTTGTCGCTCTTGGGTAGAAGAAGAGGAACATAATCTTTTTCATAACCTGGATCTTTGCCTCTCCGGCCAACTCCAAGCTTGCGTCCTGTCCCGCCATGAAAACCATCAACATCACTTCCTTCATCATCAGAGGATTCATGATCAGAGTCGTCGTCATCATCATTAGAAGGTTTGCTTGTTACTAAGTGGGTGCTATCTTTGTCAACTTTCAGACTACTCTTGGATAGAAGAGGAGGATTGTCATCTTTTTCATAACCTTGATAACCACTTTCTTGACTCTGAGCTTCATCATCAATTATGTTGTCGCTCTTGGGTAGAAGAAGAGGAACATCATCTTTTTCATAACCTCCAAACCCAGAGCTACCAGCTATCTCCATGTGACCACTTGATGTTGATGACCTCATATCTTGTTCTTCATGGCCAATTTCTTGACCTGGAACTTCACTCTCCTTTATCTTATCAACATGATCATAACTTGCACTTGTTCCTTCATCAGAAGGTCTGCTTACTTCTAAGTGGGTCATGATGATATCTTTGCCTTCCTTCACCACACACTTTGATACAGAATGAACACCATCACCTTCTTCTTCTTCTTCTGCAGTATCTCCAGAGACACTGCTTGTATCCATGTAAAGCCTTGGTGGGCCAATCTCCCAGTGATGTTCATCGCCATCCCATGATTCTTGCCTTACGTCTCTCTCGTCACTGCCATATTCCCCCGTCGAAGCTTCCGAAGTCCGATCCCTAACTCTGAAGATTGGTTCACTTGGTTTGCTAATCGGGTAAAGGATCTGAGAGGATCCACCTATAGGTTCAGTGATTCTGCTCGGACTTGATCGTAAGTAAACTGTATTAGAAGCAGAATCTGGACTCTGACCAGCTGTGTCCGTGCCAACCGAGCTCTGATTATCCCTCTGCCTTGTTCTGTCGATGCCTTCATCTTTCTCTAGATATTTCCGGAACATAATGAATATAAAGCAAAATAAGAACGTACAGGAAATGTAGAGAGGTTGACTCTTCCCATTTTTGTCTAAGATTGATAGGGAAACCGACATAGCATATCCAAGGCACGCAGAGAAGAATCCGGCTTCAAACTGGAGGCGCCACGTTCTTGATAAACAGAGGGATGCAATGGCATATAAACATGCTGTGAATAACTTATATGTGCTTATTGAGTTATGTTGTTCGATGTCCTCTACTTCTATATGAAAGCCTCCATATTGAAGCACATGAAAAAATAGAGCAGGCACAGATAGACACAGATAATTCAAGACAACATTTAGAAATAAGTTATTCTTAAACTTATCTTTGATTTCAGAACTAATTAGGAGATTACAGATCAGCAGAAATGGCACCAAATGCTGGGCCACAAGCAGAACAGCACTGACTAGCCATTCTTGCTCTGTTGCACCAAATACTTTCTTGAGATCTTGATTCCGGTGTAAAGAGTTGCTCGCGAAGACATTTGCAAGAAAAGCCAGAATCGGCCAAGCCCAAACCCAAGGGTTCTCTTCTTCTGTTGTGTCGGAAGTTCTGTATGCTATGGGAAGGGGTGGCATCGTTTTTCGGTGAAGGGAAGTGGAAATCGCAGATGACAGAGGAAGCAGAAAAGTGAAAGTAGATCCAAATACTACACGCTGCTAAGGAGAGAAAGAGAAGTTAGGGATTTCAGCTTAGGAGAGAACGAGATAAGAGAGGAGAGGATTTGCGATTTCTGAACTGAGCACGACTGATGCGTCTAGGGATTTATACTTGAAAATAACCAAACCACGGGGCGGAATCCAGTGATGTTGCTAAATAACATGAGCTGGTACTGTTGCTAAAACTTCAGCCCTCTAATTTAATTTAATATTCATTTATGATTTGTGTTGTATCACTTCACCGAGTGATTCTTCTGAATAATGTATATCTGCAAACTAATTACACATATAAAACACATTTCAAACTATTTTCACAACTACGGTAATTTTTTTTTTTACTTTTTCTCTTCAGTGTCGCATTTTGAACCGTAATGAGGAGCCGAATTTTTGTTTGAGGCTCCTTTAAGGAGCCGAATTTTGGCATAAAGGAATTTTTTTTTTTTTTTTAATTTTCAAGAGGGAGTCGAATTTTGGCTCCCTCCTCCTTTAAGGAGCCGAATTTTGGCATAAAAGAAATTTTTTTTTTTATTTTCAAGAGGGAGTCGAATTATGAGGGATAGGGGGAGCCGAATTTTGGCATGCCAATTTTTTTTTTNGGAGCCGAATTTTGGCTTGCAATTTTTTTTTTTTTTTAATTGTTGCTGTGAGGAGTCGAATTTTGCCATCAGTAGGGAGTCGAATTTTGGCTCCCTCCTCCTTTAAGGAGCCGAATTTTGCCATGCAAATTTTTTTTTTTTTTTTTTT
>QAOA01004544.1:272888-283407 GCA_003255065.1 Cercis canadensis
ATTAGATTAGTCATAGAAACATTCCTGTAGATATAATTAATATGATGTGAATTTTGATATTATGCAACAAAGTAAATAAAGTATAAAACAATAATATTTGTTTGATATTTATACTTTATGTATTATAATGTAGAGATATATTTTAACTTATTAATTTGATATTTTAAACAGGGAAATATATTATTGCACACTCGTAGTCATGTTAGTTGCGACTTACCAGATGACCCACGAGTGTTGCATTATGTGGATATAGCTGGATTTGGAGGTGTCGCAAGAATGCATTCTATTCACTTGGATAAATCACTGGTTCAAGCACTAGTTGAGCGATGGAGGCCAGAGACGCACACATTCCACATGCCAATCGGAGAATGCACCATTACTTTACAGGATGTGGAAGTGCTTTTAGAACTACCAGTTGATGGGGATGCAGTGACTGGGTGCACACACTATGACCCACATAGACTATGTCATGAATTACTTGGTGTAGTACCTCCAGAAGGCGCCATTCGCGGTTCAAGGGTGCTACTTAGCTGGCTTGAAAGTCAGTTTGAGGAGTGTCCTGCTAATGCCCCAGATGAAATTGTGCAGCAATATGCGAGGGCATACATCCTGAGGCTGCTTGGTGGGTGGCTGGTCCCTGACCACACAGGGACTCTAGTGCTTGTAATGTTTTTAAAATTATTGGAGAACATACATTATGTTAGCGGTTATAGTTGGGGATCTGCAGTTCTTGCTTGTTTATATAGACAGCTATGCACCAGTTGCATGGAGGGAGCAAAAGAAATAGTTGGTTGTTTAACATTATTGGTCATATGGGCTTGGGAGAGGTTCCCCACTATAGCTCTAACACGAGTCACGGACTGCAATTTGAATTTGGGCCCACTTGGCATGCGGTAAGTTTATATTATTAGACAAATATTATTTTATATATTTTAGTGGTTAATATTTTTTAAGTGTATTGTGTTTAATATTTGCGCATAACATTTACATCGTAGGTGGAATGTTGATTTGGATTGTAGAGACGTCCTGTATCATAACATCAGAGGATACCGGAATGCCTTTGATAGATTGAGAGATGACGAGATGAGATTTAGTACTTATTAATATCGAGAAGCATGTTGTATTTTTTTTTTATGTATAATTAAAAGTATTTAACTGTGTATTTGTTTATAGTATTTTCAAATAATATGGCGACCTTACTCCGATGAAATATTACGTCAGTTGCCTGGATATTGCGTTGTTGGCGCTACCATTTGGCTTGCTCGGGTCCCTCTCATTTGTTTTGTCATTGTGGAAACACAATATCCTGATCGAGTTTTGCGCCAATTTGGGGGGCAACAGAACATCCCTTGGTCAATGATTTATGATAAGAATCTGCATGCGTTAACGATGAGGGGAAAACAATTGAAAAATTGGGAACAATTCCACCATACACACATTGCGGTATGGGATGAGCGCAGAAACCAATGTTGGCAAGTCCAGTTGTTGAATATCCCAATTGCAGCTGACTACCTGCCATGGTATCAACGCATTACTCGTAGATGGATGTGTGCACACAATGTTGTAGCGGACAATCAGGTAATAATTTTATCCAATTTACAGTACGTTTGTTTCATGATTCCTTGATAATTAAATTATAATGAGTATTCATTATTTATAAACAGGCGCCTCCAATTGATCATCAGCCACCCCCGCAATGGCAGCCTCCACCTGTACAGCAGCCCCCTCCACCATTCCAAGGGCCTCCTCCTCCATCCCAAGGGTAATCATCTCATTGTCAGCTAACTCCTGAGGAATGGACCGCTTTTCACTTCGAACAGATGTAGTTAAAAAAGAACTTGAAGATCAACTATTTCAACAATGGTCATTGCACCAAGCAAGAAAAATACTATTTCACTGACTTCTGCAGATGCATGTGATAACTCTGATACAGCTACATCAGTTGAAGGAGCCTACAGAAACAGAAAGAAGGAAGAGCATAGTAAAAATCTAATCAAGAAGGGAGAGATAAAGACTAGGTTATACATGCAGAGATACTATCTGCATAGGGACACTGACCACTGGGAGACGGAGATTATGAATGATGAAGACATAATTAAACCTAATAATTTTCTATCTTTTTGTACATCAATTGACAGAAATAGCATCATTTTTTAAATAGTAATATCAGTGCAAATCTCATTTCTCAATGTTGGATGCGATCAAATCATGGGCAAATAAAAAGGCCAAATGCTGTATAGCTAAAAGAGTAGTGTTATACTAACGTGCCTGTATTATGTTTACGGTAACCACCACTAAAGCACTACTGAAATTTACACATGCATCTGCGAATAGATGCATCAAGTACATATCACTTTGTGATGTGTCCTATGTTGCGTCTGACAAAAGCTTATAAGTGCAACCTAAATCACAAAAGTAGGACAAAGAACATAGTATATTACTTCTGACTAATTAAAAATTCACTGATAGTGTAGTAGCACAAAGATGGACATTACCCCAATACTCCGTATTACCCATAGGCTTACAGCCATCAATAGTCCAACTCCACTTTTATTGAAGGCCAGAGATTCTTCAAAAATGATGCCTGCATATCCTATTCCAAATAAAATTGCCATAGCAACATCCTGTGATGCAAGGTCATGTAAAATTATAGTTAGAATAAAGCATAACAAGAAACATTTGCCTTACTATGAAACAAACAGAACCTACGATCAGGTAAGAGGGCATTGATAGACCTGATTAGCTGCTACCCAAGACTGGTTAATTGCCAGTGCTCCAGTTCCAGCCGCTGCAAATATTGCAAGAGCTTTCAGAAAATCAGTCTTGGGCCTGTAAGTGTCTTCAAAATCTTCTGAGCTTGTTTCATCAACTGAACAGATGGGATCGCAAGATCCAGATTCTGGCCTCAAGTCCTGATATTGATAACGTTGGCAAAGTGATGTTCTGTGTGAGCATTAACTTATGAGAAGCACACACTAGAATTCTAGTAAAACTATAAGAAATCTATAAAATATTCATTACTTTTAACTGACTGAATCACTGGAAGCAAAGATTCGCAGTGCTGCATGTCACCTCCTTGATATAAATTGTAATCGAGATATCAACTAAGCTAATTTCAAATGAAAAATTTAATAAATTTTCAGTATTACAGCAAACTTCGGATTTGTCACAGATTACTTAAATACCGTTGACCGATATTTTTCCAGCCAACGTTCTATATCCAAATTCAAAAATGAGCAACTTACATTTTTTAAAGGCTGCCTTTTAAAAAAATTTGCTACTTTTTTAGGGGTGCTTGGAGCCATGTTAAGTGATGTTTTTAGATGCTCTATGTGCTTTTTAAAAGCACAAGCAGAAGCACTACCAAGCTCATCCCAAGTCTAATTTTAGTTGTAATAGGTCCAGTCCCCCATTCAAGTACCTTCCTTTCAGTTCTGGTTGAGAAAGAAAGAAATTTTACAGCGTTCTCAAATTCTATTTGCAAATTTTGGATTTTCTCTCCCTTTCTTTCATAAAAAATAAAATTCCTTTCAATATTGTGAGGAAAAGCTTTTTACTTTAGTAAGACAACAAAAGTTAAGCCTCTAAACTGGCTATTTTGAAGCAACTGATAAAGATGTTTGTGCTAAAGCAGATGCATCTGAAAATATAGCTATAGTCTTTGTTTCAAATTGTCTCCTTATGTTCCTTTTACAATTATATTCTGATTGATTCTAGGGAATAATGCCAAAAGGCAATCAGTTTTAACTATTTTTAGTTTGGCTTCGTAGTCCTGTGTTTAGTGTTTATGATGCTTCTTCTTTCTTTTTGATCGGGGGAGGGGGTGAAGTATTGTTGAAATAACTTAAAAGTTAGTAAGCTAATAGTGAAGTTGGCCTTGCTCTAGTGAATCGGAGAAGTTATGAAAGGAAACCTGCATGCAAAGCAATGCCTGTTTCAGTAAGATGTGAGCAGAGCACTCAAGAAGGGAACAGTGTGGATGTATGGCTAGGTCGGCTAGCCATGGTGGGCTTTGCAGTGGCCATTACTGTTGAAATTGCTACAGGAAAGGGACTTCTAGAGGTATAGCACGGTATTCTGTATATATTGAGTTACTTACAATACCAGGAAATAAATTGTTGATTTTTGCCTTCCTTTTATAGTCTTCTTCCTCTCAAAAAGGAATAAATTTGTTTGACATTCAAACTGTAATATATTTAGCTTTAACTTGTATTTTGAACATCCATAACTTATGTAATCCGAGTTTTTACTCTTGATCTTTTGAACTATTAACACTATCAAATGCATTTAGATTCACATCTTTCTGATGCATCAAAACTAGATGAAATCATTTCAATTTTGAAGTTTCCAAGTGAATGCAACTCACACAAACAGCAGTTAGGCTTAGTGTGACATTGCTTATGCAATTACCCATTCAAGTGATTTGCTAGCAGAACTGTTACAAGAGAATAATCATATTCTTGTGTTTTCATTTTGCAGAACTTTGGACTCACTACTCCACTGCCTACAGTTGCCCTTGCAGTTACAGCATTGGTGGGGGTCTTGACAGTGTCTTTATCTTCCAATCAGCCTCAAAGAATTGATCGAGTTTTTTGGCTGGTAGCTTTTGTTTGTAAATTCTGTAATTCAAAATTTTTTAAGACTAAAAATCTGTTGTTTTGTTCTAATTTTGTTTGGCGATGGCATCAATACCTCAAAAATCAAAATGTACAAGTAACGGAAGCCTTAAATAATAATTCCTTTCATTGTAGCCACTCTCAACGAAAACATGTGAAAAGAGCAATCAGAGACAACGGGGAAAAAAATTATTATTCTACCGAATTGTTTGATTAGATTGTCGTCCGAAACGTGTGGGAGACTGATTTTACAGCGACTAACTATCGTCACAAGAAGCATCGTTTCATGTGGGAGACAACAAGAAGTGCGTGTCTTTTTAAGAATTCAACCCTGGTCTGCTTAATGTTTAGTCCAAAAGTTTGGTCACCTTTACATATAATTTAAACTTGATTGCTTGATGGAAGCAGCTGCTATTGGAAGTTAAAGCTAGAGAATCCTCACCTTTATTCCTATCTTCTAATCAGAATCATATCTTATTGGCATGTCTCTCTAGATATGTACCTATGTTGCCTACTTACAAGAGACCTCCCGTGCCTTTGTAACCATTTTTTCTTTTCTCCAAGTTCACCACGCATAATCCATCTTCTCATATAACAAAAGCAGCTCCGTATTGTTTCTGCCCTCGTTTTTTTTTCTTTCTTGAGCTCTGGTTTGCATAGATCAATGGGAAAGATCATTTCTCGAATGGCAAAGAGGTTCTTTCAGAAGAGTGAAATGAGGATTGTGATGATAGGTCTTGATTTTTCAGGGAAGACAACCATTCTGTACAAGCTGAAAATGGGGCAAACGGTTAGAACCATACCCACAATTGGTATCACGAGAAAATCTTTCTCTTAACTCTTGATCAAATGTCTTAAGCATTCTCTGATTCATGGCAGTTGCCACATGCCCAGGTTAGCACCAGTGTCACCTTGGCACCTTCATTCTCTAATCAAGCTTCATATGATCATCTTATTCTTAGTTTATTATATCTGTTTGACTAAAAAGAAAATAACCCAGATTTTTGAGATTTCTTTGTGATGACTTTTTACCTTTTTCATTCTACCACGTAAACTGATGATAAATTTCTTGTGATGGACCAGGCTTTAATGTGGAGAGTGTAGAGTACAAAAATGTTAGCTTTACGGTCTGGGATGTTGGAGGACAAAACAAGGTATTATGATTTTTTCTTGCCAATACCCTTTTTTCTAGCATATAGAGCCAGAAAACATTAAACAATGTCTGATTTCAAGGCCATGATTCGTTTAAACTTGACCACGGTCGACGACAAATATGTAAGCTGAAATCCCAGGTTCTATCTGATGCAAATTTTACTGCTAAATGCAGATTCGGCCTTTGTGGAAACATTACTTTCAAAATACACATGCACTTATCTTTGTGGTGGACAGCAATGATAAACAAAGAATCTCAGAAGCCAGGAATGAACTACATAATATTCTAAGTGCTGTGAGTCTAGTTATTAACGAATAGTATATATTCTGTTTTGTACATGATAATGAAAGATGCACCCATTTCTACAGTTGTATACTTGCATTCAATCGGGCTTTCTTTATCTGCTGCAGGTATTGTTACTGATCCAGACATGCCTCGTGCGTCCTTTGGCAGTTTGAACTACGCAGTGCCATGCTCCTTGTCTTTGCCAATAAGCAGGACCTTCCCGATTCCATGAGTGTTAATGAGATGGCTGATAAACTTGGCCTACATTCACTTCACCATCGTTGCTGGTAAGTGTTAAACTTTGGTTGCATATTTCTATATCCATTTCCTCCACCCAAAAAAAAGGAAAATATAAAATCTTAGTGAATGCTTCCATCCAGGTACATTCAGAGTACTTCTGCCATCTCCGGCCAAGGACTTTATGAAGGTCTTTATTGGCTATCGAACAACATTTCCAATGAGGGTCTGTGATATGACCTTCTGTCTGTTTGCTTTGACAAATACTGGGGGGAACACATAAAGACAACGATTTTTAGCAGCTATGCATGGCCACCCCAATTTCACTTAAGCCATTTTGGAAAAGCAGCGGAAAGGGAACAGCTTTCTAAACCTTTAGAGTACACTACAAAGACGTCAATACCAGAGGTTGGTGTTCACAAAAGAATTCAAAGCTGTAGGTGCCACAATGGTAGTAAGCATGTTTTCATAATACTACTTTTCCAACCCTTTGTTTTTTACAATTGATTGCGTATATTTCTGGTTTCAATATATACTGCTATATTGCTATGCTCAGCAATAAGTCAGCATCTCTACAGATATAGTTACCGCAGTCAGTGACCAAAAAACATAAAAATATCACAATCAACATTGTCTAAAAATTTCAAGGTATTTTCATTCAAAAATTTGAGTAGTCTAACGTTTTCTAAAACTAATAGCCTGACCCAGAAAAAATGCTGATCACTGTAGAGGCCAAACAAAGCCGAAGTATAAGATTACATATTCATGGACTCCAGTCCGACTGAAGCCTTTGATTTCTTCTCTTTCTTCTTCTTGGATTCATTTTTGTTCACTTTTTTCTTGGGTTGCTCCTGGTCCTCTACAACTGGTTGTGTGCTCTGTAAATGTTGATGAATGGCAGACAAGGGATCCGATTGGAAGGCAGGATGGTTAAGTACTTGAAACATCTGTTTTCCTTCCTTCAATCTGATGCACAAGGACACATGGTTACAATGTTACATGGCAAATGTAAAGCTAGCCATATAATGTTCATGACAGAAAGCACTCACATTAACTTTTGCCTAGATTTACAGCTTAGTTTTAAGTCATCCTAAGGAGCTGTTTGCCGTGGTGTCTTCAACTCGGGAAGGAACTCTGAAGGGAAGAGAGGTCATATGCCTCCAATTTCTTCCGTCGGCTTTGTTGTCTTTTGTTCTTCTAAAAATACAATGATAATTTCAGTAAATTACATAACTGTCATATGTTTCACCCATAAAATTTGATATGTATGTAAATCTATAAAATCTTAATTTAGCGAATATAACATGTCACAATCACACCATCAAGGGATCCTCAGAGAAGATTTGACTTACATATATTTAAGATAACTTGAAAACACCAAAAAAAATAACGTTTCAGTACAAGATATCATCACAAGTTTGGTCTGGTATGTTATCCTGCAAGGCTGGAACGTGATGTGTTTTCCCCCTCCTTTATCTTATGATCAAACATTAAATGAGTTCTTAAGTTTTCTTGTGCTAATGCATCAAAAATGTATATCAGCAATAAATTTACATGAACACACAGATGGAAGCATATACGTTCCTATAAGAATGGAACTACAAGTTCTCATCACATGATTCTATTAGCAATAAATTTACATGAACACACAGATGACAATCAGAGCATGAATGTATATATTCAATGACAAAATGCCCATCTCAAGTCCTGGGGCTCACAAGCTTAACAAGAAAAGGCATCGATAAGAAAGTGCATGATCAGCATAATCTAAACTATTTTCCAGCGGAATTGAAGGCTAAATATGTAACAAGTTGAACTTTGTGGTCTTATGTATAGCGGCCAGAAGTCCTGGTCACTTTAACTCAGATTGGCTCATGCGTTGGCCTGAGCGTGCTGATCAGCTTTAGTACTAGCTAGCTTGCTTATGTATCTTTCTCTATGTACATATGTTATGTCTATGTATCTATGTACATATAAGCTGCATTTGATATTGGATGCATAATTAAAATTTATTATGCATGTTATCATATTGTAAGAAAGTTTAGTTGTATATGAATATGAAATTATTGAAGCTAAGACAGTTTATATGTGTTTGTATTCTTCCACGTGCTCTAGTTGCTTGCTGATCATAGTAGACCTAAGAGGCTAAAATGAAAGAGCTGCATGTTATGACATGTCTGTGTATGTATATCCAGTTTCATGACTTCTAGTAAAGAAAAGGATTTAGAAGATAGCTTTTTTAATATTTTAATTTGGGAAATGTATTCTATAGAAGTTGATACATCTTGTGCTTAAACTGTATACGCTACACTTGCTCCAGTCTCTGCCAAAGGAGAAATTTCTCTAAAAGCAGTTTATGTAGTTACAGGAAAACACACTTGTGCATCATTTTAGTAAAAGCCTTTTAGCATATCATTACGGAGAAAGAGAGAATAAAGTGAAATATTGAGTCCAAGATTGGTTTTATGTTGTTTATGTTGGATGGTTCCAACTTCCAAGTTATGATGTGATGCATTTAAGTTTTACATTTATATTTGCTGTAAAATACTGCTAGTGTTTTTATATTTGATTAAATCTAAAAATAGTTGCAAGCAAGACTTCACTAAACATACTGATTATTTATCTACTTGATTTGCATAGATGGCATTTGAGTTGTATGGGATGTTGGCTGGGAGTGTTAGTCCAATGACAGGTGAACCTGTAAAGCCAGCCTATGGTGGTGAAAAGGAGGCTTTTCTGATGAAACTAGTAAAACCAATTTATGATACTATAGCCAAGGTGTGCCTTTTCTGGCCTGAAGGGGAATTTTTTTTGGTTTACTTTTGACCTTTGATTGTTTTGAGTCGATTCTATTGAATCATTCTGTATACCAGGAAGCTAAAAGGAGTAAAGGAGGGAAAGCAAAGCATTCTCAATGGAGAAACTATGATGATTTAAATGAAGATATTGTACATTTATTAACATTTACTCTAATAACATTTACTACATAGTCCAGCAAAATTCTTCCCCCTTGTGTCTGTTTGCATGGTATCCTACATAACATTTCTGTGTGATTGATTTGCTACTGTCATGTCTTTGCTATATGCACAAAATTATGCCCCTTTAATCATGAAAATTGACAGAACATCATCAACTTCTTTTACTTTTATGGTTATTTATAGATATGTTCTGAAAGGATCAAGGCAGGAGTCCAAATCCTAATCCAATGAATTACTTTAACTGTTCACTATCATAACCTCTCTCAGGTTTGTTCCATTTGTAATAGATGGGGTGGCTCTTGCATAGATTGTAGGGTTGCTAATTGCTTTGTCAAATTTCACCCTTCTTGTGCTCATCAGAAGGTATTTTACCTTAATATTTTGGATTTTGGCTCATTGAACTTTGTGACCCAGTATAGCAATTGTTTTCACTATCTTTTGCTGGGTTTGTTGCAAAGTGAGAATGAAGGTGTTGATGGTGAAAAGGTTGGCTTTTATGGAAGGTGTGTGCTTCATGCTATTGACCCCAGGTTGCTGTCCAAACATGATCCTGTTGGAACCGATACTAGTTTCCTGGAAGAAAAGGAATTCACCTGTGCTAGGACGGAGGTGATTTCTTCATTTGTCAAAATACTTTTGGCACTTATATGGAGTGAGGTGGAGGATTCAGAGTGGTCTTTAAATTTATCTAATGATTGAGTCATAATAAAATACACTTGGACTGTATAATGAAGATTCCTTAGCAAGAATTTTTTATCGTATAATTTCTTCATTTGTAAGCTATCATATTTTGTAGAATACTAATAAATATCCTGTTTTGTTGTTAAATTATAAATACAATAAAATTTTGAATATTTTTGTTAAATTACTCTTTTTATAATAGAGTGTATCAAACAAGGTATCCCATCCAAATACAATTTTAGTATAATTATTTGAGATTTAAACTTTTATACTCAATACATTACTAACTTATAATAATTATTTAATGAAATAGGTATTTGTATTATAGAAATTATTTAATAAAAAAATATTTGTAAATTGTATATCTTGATTTTTAAGAAATATTATTTAAAAATTTACCTTTAAAAGTTTTTTTTAAAAAAAAACTTAAGAAATTCCAACGAAATTTTTATTCTGTTGGAATTTATATATTGTTTGTTAATATATATTTATTGATGTAGGCTCATTTTATCTTGTGGATGTTGGGTATCCTTGCACTTGAGGTTTTTTTTTTTTTTTTTTTTTTTAAA
>QAOA01004544.1:284296-318415 GCA_003255065.1 Cercis canadensis
AAAAAAAAAAAAAAAAAAAAAAAAAAAAAAAAAAAAAAAAGAAGGAGATTCCCAAAACAATTGAAAGACCGGAGTTTATGTTTGTGTTTTTTTGTTTTGAACTCTTAAGTTAACTCTTGTTTTATTGGAATTTCTTGAATCATTGTGCACATAACTAAGTTTACTTGAAATTTACATGTTTTGAGATGATTATGTGAATTATGTCATTTTAAAATCTAACATAATGCTAAAACTTAATTGATTGTCAATCGAGTCAAAATCCTAGGCTGCACAATATTAGAGAAATGATTATAGTAATTTTTGTTTACTTTGAACCTTTTTAACTATTCCTTTATATGATATTTTATCTCTAGCATATCACATTGAACTTAATTTAGCTTATTTATTTGTCACCTACATTGACCCTAGCTCTTTGTATAATCTTTTGATTTGAACTATTTATCTAAAATACATTTTCAGTCTTAAGAACATCTAGAACTAAAAATACTAGGGAGAAATGGTGAAGAAAAGAAAAGAAATATGTCAATTACCACTAAAGAATGAAATTTTAAGTGGTACATCCCTACTAAAAAAAAAAATTTGCAATGAAAAGAGAACCATTTAGAGACCAAAATTGCAGGCCTGAACGAACTCTAATTCATAGTACGTCAACATACTTTGTCCAAAGTGGCTTGAATTGAATCATTGCAATGTCGGTTCCAGAACATGCCATGACTTGTCTAGTGGCTTTGTCGTTGCGTAATATGTGATTAGTCCTGGTGTTCGGTCAACATTAGCTATGAACTTGCCATTTTGTCTATGAGGTGCTCTTCTTACGCGGTGTTCACATTCAAATTAAATTAAGCTTCAGTATGGTGTTATTTGTGTTTTTCTATTTTTAAGAAATAATAATAATAATTCAAGAAAGTTATGTGAACTGTCTGGATGATAACAACAATATCAAATTAAGACAATTGGGAGATAAACAAATTTAGACGAGGTTAGATTAATTTAGGTTTAATTCCGTGTAAACCAAGTATGCTAAAACGACGTGATTTGGGAGGGCAGGATTCAGTGATGTTACTAAACAATATGACCTAGTCCTATTTTTAAAATCTTAGCTATTTATTTTAATTTAATATTCATTTATAATTTGTGTTGTGCCACTTCACCATTTTATAAAAAAAAAAAAAATTCTTCTTCCTTTACTCTTTCTCTTCCTCGCCAACACCATGGAGTGTCTTACTGTCTCACCACGCAGTCGACCTCTTGATTCACGAAGCCCATCCCCTCGAAATTCAAATAATGTGAGTATTATTTATCTTAAACTTTTTGTTGCAATGAAAATGCCAATTGTTTTTTTAAGCCAACAGAAACTTTCTATTCTCCTCTTACTGTGATTCTATTTTTTGCAGGAATGAACTCTATGTTGTTTATGGATGCTTTTGGAGGCTACCCGAGTAGTTTACCTAAGCTGTTTTGCTATCCATAGAGAAGGTGGAAGAGAAAGTGGAAAAGAGGGAAAAAAAATCTAAGATGAAAAATGGACGGGGAAGAGAGAGGGAAAAAAATTTGAGATAAATAATGGACGGAGAAGAAAAAGATTAAAAGAGGGAGAATTTTTTTTTTATAAAATGGTGAAGTGGAGTGATTCTTCTGAATAATGTATATCTGCAAACTAATTACACATATAAGACACATTTCAAACTATTTCCACAACTACGGTAGTTTTTTTTTTTTACTTTTTCTCTTCAGTGTCGCATTTTGAACCGTAATGAGGAGCCGAATTTTTGTTTGAGGCTCCTTTAAGGAGCCGAATTTTTGTTTGAGGCTCCTTTAAGGAGCCGAATTTTGGCATGAATTTTTTTTTTTTTAATTTTCAATGAGGGAGTCAAATTTTGGGGATAGTAGGGAGCCGAATTTTGGCATAAAGGAAATTTTTTTTTTTTATTTTCAAGAGGGAGTCGAATTATGAGAGATAGGGGGAGCCGAATTTTGGCTCCCACCTCCTTTAAGGTGCCAAATTTTGGCATGCCAATTTTTTTTTTTTTTTTAAATTTTGTTGTGAGGAGTGTCGCATTTTGATTTTTGACTCCTTATAGTGTCAAATTTTGCCATCAATTATATGTGTATTTTTTATTTTAATGGCATGAAGGGTGTCGAAATTTAGCATAGAGGAGAGTCGAATTTTGACTATACCAGAGTGCGACACTCTACACGTGCCATACCAATTAAAATATGACTCTTAACTGTCGGTCCTGGCCCTCTTATGTGACGAANTTTTTTTCCATTTTTTTTTTTTTTGGGATGGGGGAGGTGGAGGGGCAGGGGGAATGGACTGACAACCTATAATAATCAGAAAAAACCTCACTTTAGTTGTAAAATACAACAGTGGCAGTTGAAATGAGCCTACCCATGAGCATGCCTGCTTGGTAATATATTTGTTCTTACCGTTCCATCACAAGTTGGGCAGTATTTTGATGGTAATGGTGTTTGAAAGTCCAAGGAGGATGGTAGATGCACCAATTCAGCTCGATTGTCTGCAATGGCATCTGCTACAGATTCAGCTGTCGCTTTCTCCCCACTAAAAGTAAACCCATGGAAGAATAACCATATATAAGGTGGAGAACCACATTACCATGTTAGGACAAAGATTTCAAAACAACAATGAAGTCCATGCAAAAGATGACATCAAATACCGAACTGGAGGAAAATCTACCTCTTCAAGGTGTAATTTTTCACTTTATAGTGCACCCTTCCAGTACCTTGGCACATAGTACACCGCAAGGCCTGCCATCCATTACATGTCCGACAGTTCCTGTACTTGAAACAAATATTGAGTTAGAATTTAACCAACTTTAATGTCAGTCTCACATACAAGTTATTCTATCACCAAAACTACAACATCACGCACAATAATAAGGAGAGATTACACGTATTAATATTCTGTATTCAGCATATTCTGAAATAGAATCAAATGATAGGTTGAGACAACTATCAAGAGATACCAAAAAGCACCTTTGACATATCACCTTCTTTCCCAGCTCTAGAGCAATGTCATAAGTCCCCAAAGTAGCAACAACCTACAGCCAAAAACTTGCAGCAACCATTAAAGTTGAAGGGGAAAAAAGAACAAAGATAAAAATGGATCGAAGAACTAATAGAGAAGATAATTCAGAAGATACAATTCCTGGAAATAGCAAATTCAACAACCCAGTTGACAGAATTACAAGTACAAGGTACATGACACCCCAAAATCTAGCACATAGCAATTGAGCCTTTATCTCCATTCCCCCAAATACTCAAAAACCAGGAAAAATAATTTGTCACTGAAAAAGCTCCTAATAATCCATTAAATTAGACAAGACAGACGACTCCAATTTGACGCCCCCAATCCCAGAAGCAGGACCCCAGTAAAGTTGTAAAATTTAATAAATTTCTGAATTTCAGAAACACATGAAGTTCCAAGACTACCCAAGTAAGGTAATGACAAAAGAACAATGAAGATTTCCAAGAATTTTTCCAAACAGCACTGATTTAAGCTAAACTAAATGCAGTGAGAGAACTCACGAAAACTGAAGCACAAGAGAGCTTGGATATGAGCTCGGGAACACCGAAGCCACGAGGAGCTGAGCCGGCAATGTCGAAAGCGAGAGTAAATGGAGACAAGACCACCTTAATTGGGAACTCGAAGATGTCAATGAGCTGTTGCCCATAACGAGTTGTCAAAACCTTATACTGGACTTCCACGAACTTCTTCACACCCTTCACCATACCGTCTCTGGACATGGCGCCAACAGAGGGATATAGAGAGAGAGAGAGAAAGAAGATAGAATTGAAGGTAGACTGTACTGGTACTCCTACTCTGCCAGCGGTTTCCTGTTTAAAGCTTCGAGCTGCTTTATCCCGAACAAGGATAATGGTTACGAAATCCGAATCGGCATGTTTCAGTTAACAAACAGGCCCCATTTGTTGCCCCATGGGTCAGGCGGGTTAGCTAGCGTTGGATCGAAGCCCAACTGGCCCATGGTTTAATTTTCAATTTTCACTAATAATATGGGATTAGCACCAAAAAAAAAAAAGATGAGAGATGACTAAAATAATAATAATAAGAGGAAGGGAAAATAGAGTAATTGGAAAAAAAAAATCTTATTTTTAAAATTATTTTATACGCATATAAAAAAGGAATTGATTCTACTTTGTGTGGAAGGAAAGATATTAAAAAAAAAAAAAAGGAGGGCAGAATAGTTATCAAACGAATATAATAGGTAGAGGCAAGTTCAATAGTCTATGTTGTTTTCTTGAAAATAAACAAACCATTGCTTTTTTTTTTCTTCAATAAATAATTGCATATTTTATTTTATTTTCAATCTTCTTCTATGAATTTTTCTTTCTCGAGCTCTATTTTGGGGTGGGCTTAATATTGGTGAGAGTTAATGACACATTAATACACAAAATAAAATAAAAAAGCTGGCGGATTCCCTAATAATAACCTTGGTCAAACGCTAACATATTCACAATTTTGCTTAATTCATAAACAAAAAACAAAATATAATTTTTACGTACTGCTGTTATTTTTAATCTGCTTGTAGCTAAAATATTCCAATTTTCCAACAGAGATTCTGTTTCCTTGGTGAATATAGCCTACATCTTAAGCTGAATTCAGTTTCAGTAAGGGTGGCTGCTCTCTCTCTCTTAGCTCACTCTTTCTCTCTCTAGAATCCAATTCCAATGGCAGCTGCGGCACCGGCGGTGGCTTTGAACGGAGTTAAGATAGGGACGACATCGCAAGCATACCTGGAAAGCAAGGCAGTGAAGGAGACCAAAGCTTTGGTATCTGAACTCTGTCGCCAGTTCTATACTCTTGGATGGGTCTCAGGGACCGGTGGCAGCATCACTATCAAGGTCCATGATGACTGCATTCCGAAATCACAGCAACTTGCAATCATGTCCCCTTCAGGTATTCATCGATTCCCCGTTATTCTTCTTCTGGGTCTTCTGATTTCTGGGTAGCTGTGCATTATTTGTGCTGAATTTCACAAGTACTTGTATATTTCCTTTGATTTCTGTATGCAAATGACCAAGCTGGAACCTTGAGTTTCTTTGCCATTTTGGGTTGGTTGATTTAATGGTTTTTGGGATTCTTCTCTGCTGTTTATTGCATTATTAATTCATGTCCTTTCTAGCGAAGAAATAAGGGAAAGAAAAGGAAGAAGAAGAAGTGGTAAAACAAAAGGAAAAATTATACAACTTTGCTCGATTTTAATCCGTGTGTCTTTAGGTGGAATTTAATTTCTCAGTGTGCAACTCAATATAGTTATTGTGTAAGAAAATCTTATGTGTAGCTGAAATTCTACAACTTGATTAGCACATCATTTCTTTTTCCTGGGTTGGAAATATGACCAGGTGTTCAGAAGGAAAGAATGGAGCCAGAGGACATGTATGTCATATCCCCAGATGGATCAACCTTGTTTGCTCCTTCTCCAAAACCTTACCCGCATAAACCTCCCAAGTGTTCTGATTGTGGTCCACTTTTTATGAAGGTAGAATTAATTTATTCTTCTATAATGGTTCTCATGATGTCATATAATTCGTTTGAGTTAATAATGCAACATTGAAGGACAAAGTTGGCTATATGATTGTGTATGTACCTGCTGCAATGCTGAAGATGGTCTCTTGACATTCCATTTATTTTTTTTTTCTTTTTCCAGGCATATGAGAAGCGCGATGCTGGGGCTGTTATCCACAGTCATGGGATGGAATCTTGTCTTGTAACAATGATCAATCCTTTATCAAAGGAATTTCGAGTAAGAATTTAATTAGTAATACATACTTTATTCTTTTTTAGTCTTTTTGAGTCTTGAGATTGAATTTTCACAGTAAATAATCTCCCAATTAACACATACATTATTATTCTCAATTCAGCACATGTCCTACTACCCTTCCCATACCCTAGTCAAAGATTGATATTCTACCCTTCACATTAAATATTCTCTCATTTATATGTTGTTTTGCTGGACAAAGACAAAAAAAAGAACAAAGAAAAATGGAAGGTTACTGTAATATATGCTCTGGGCAGAGAAAAAATTTCAAAGTAATTAAAATTTCTTTTACATCATATCTCTTGCCTTATGCTTTTTGTTGCCTCTTTCTGATTTGATTTGTTTTGATTCTGATTATTTCCACAAATTGCAGATCACTCACATGGAAATGATAAAAGGAATCAAGGGGCATGGTTATTATGATGAACTAGTTGTTCCCATAATAGAGAACACTGCCTATGAATATGAGCTGACAGAATCTCTTGCTAAAGCAGTATGTTTCCTTATGAGAATTTACTTGACTTTCTGATTTTATGGACTTCATATCAGTAGATGCATTGGTGGAGTGGTATTGGGTACTTGTTTTACTTTAATGGACTACGAGAGTATTGTTGTGTGCATCATACTGCCTATTAGAAAAAGGGATTATATCCAACAAGGATGAATATTAATTAAGTTTGGTCATGTCAAACCATCTAGGTATTCTTCTGCTAAGCTGTATGAAAATAAGTCTTCCATATAGATCTTGTTTTCCAGTAAACTCTGGACTTATAATTCATTTGTTGTTTATAATTATTTGATAGTTCTACATGCATATGATATATGTTTGTACCTATGAAAACCACTTGTGGTTAGATCCAATGAATGCCTTTCACAAACTTCTTTAAAAATCTGTTTATTTTTTTAATCTTTTTTTTCATGTATGATAGAAGTTAGCTAGTAAATATTCTCATGTGATTTATAGATTGAAGCCTACCCTAAAACAACAGCGGTGTTGGTTCGCAACCACGGGATATATGTTTGGGGAGACTCATGGATTAGTGCTAAAACTCAGGTTGGTGTTTCTCATAGAATATTATTGAATTCAAATCAATCAATTATTTAGTGTCTATTTGAAGCTTTTTATGCTTTTTGCGGATTAATTTATCATACTTTCTCAAAAATTGACAATTTTTCTCAGTCTGAGTGCTACCACTACCTCTTTGATGCTGCTATCAAGCTTCACCAACTGGGATTGGACTGGACTACTCCAGACCATGGTCCAATACAAAGTGTTAGAGGTGTTCTAAGGACTGGTTGTGGATCAAATGTATCAGCTAAGGCACAAAAAACTAACCGTGAAATTGAGCTATTGCCAGTGAGTTAACATAATCTTCCCTCTTTGGTATTATTATTTCTCTGGAACTTCTGAAACGAGATCCTCTATTTTTAATAGATTGGTAATGTTAATGTCCAGTCTCTGTCTAGGACATTTTATATATGCTGGAGTTACTGTGCCTTGTAGTTTCCTAATTGTTCATTGTTTTGTCCATTTTGATTGCAGCGTTGCATTCTTCTTGACATTGAAGGGACTACTACTCCCATATCATTTGTTTCAGAGGTTCTCTTCCCTTATGCACGTGATAATGTTGGGAGGCATCTATCTGCCACATATAACACCACAGACACACAAGATGATATTAAGTTGCTTCGCTCCCAAGTAAGATTTTTAGAGTTGTACGGTGATGATATTAATACTTCTGTTATAGGTAGGGACCTGGGGGGTTGGGCTTCCAACAGTAATTCTGTACTGTTGAATCTTGCCTTTCCACCATTGAAACTCAAGTGAAATGAAATGTCAGATGAGAATGGATTATGCTTTTCATCTGCGCTGCCATTTGGGCCAATTTTCTTTGATTGGCCATCCTTCTTTATGGGCTTTATCATATACTAATTTTAGAAGAGCAACCAACAAAAGCGTACAATATATTTTAGAAAAACATTTAACTTTAAAATATTTCAATTTAGGATTGGGCTCCTTTTCTTTTGTTGGATTATGAAAAAAATGAATCTATGTATCAGGAACAAGAATAAAGTTACACATGTAAAGTATACTCATAATAATAGGAAAACCTGGAAGCCAGAGGCCAAGCCATCTTCCTTGCCCCAAATTGAGAGGTACATTGATCAATGTCCATTCTTCAAATGCCACACATTTGCATCTGTATTTACACCAATGCTAAATTTAAAACTTAGGAATTATTACGAAAAAACTGGCTAAACTCAAACAAGTGGGTAATACACTTCCACTAATTGAGCCCCTGGAGATTTTATGAATGTGTTGCCTATGAAGAATTTGGCCCACTGACATCCTTCACAGGTTCAAAGTGACCTTGAACAAGGGGTTGACGGCGCTGTGCCCATCCCTCCAGATGATGCTGGGAAAGAGGAAGTGATTGCTGCTTTGGTTGCTAATATAGAAGCGATGATTAAAGCTGATAGAAAGATCACTGCCTTAAAACAGTTGCAAGTAAGTAAACCTAGTTCAGCAGACTTCTGCTCTTTGTTGAATTCATAATTTGTAATATAGCCGACGTTTATCCATCCAGGGTCATATATGGAGAACTGGTTATGAGAATAATGAATTGGAGGGGGTAGTTTTTGATGATGTACCAGAAGCTCTGGAAAAGTGGAGTGCCTTGGGCATAAAGGTTGGCTTTACTGATTGTTAGTTTGATAGTCGTTCCTGTTTCATTTCTTCAAATTTCCTTGTAATTTCGTTGTTGTCTAATTTTCTCACAATTTATTTGTCCTACACCTCAGCACAAGTTTATTGAGGCCGAGACAATTTTGCTTTTCTGTTAGACAAGAATGAAACACAGGGCACTGACATTGTGGATGCATTTGTTATCTGATGTTTGCAAGATATGTTACTTGCATTTTAATTTCTATTTCTGATCTATGCAACAGGTATATATCTATTCTAGTGGTAGCAGGTTGGCGCAAAGGCTAATATTTGGAAAGACAAATTATGGGGATCTAAGAAAATATTTATCTGGTTTTTTTGACACCACAGTGGGGTAATATTTATCTCTCAATGTTGCTACTTGACAATGCTTGTCAAAAGTTACCTATTTTCATGCAAAACTCTTTCTTTTACAGGAACAAAAGAGAAATGCGTAGTTATGCTGAAATTTCTGAGTCACTTGGCGTGGACAAGCCATCAGATATTTTATTTGTCACAGATGTTTTCCAAGAAGCTACAGCTGCAAAGGCAGCAGGTACATTATTTTCTTTAAACCTCAGTGAACTTTTCTAATACTGTATAATACATATGATGGCTGGATTGGGAACTTCAATTTCTTCAACAAGTTATTGCTCATTAACCCTCCATAGGTGCCTCTGGAATCCAAACTCTTGCAATTTTTTAGTATTCTGTATGAGACTAATTCTTTCATTTCGTACATCTGAAGGCCCTATAGAATTTAAATTAGCAACAAATATTTTTGGTAACCTTGTTGGAAGCGTAATATGAAGCTGAAAATAATAATTAATTCAGAGAGTTATGGCATTGCTTTTTATTTTTTTTGTGTGTCTTTACTTCTGAATTTTACCCTTCTTTTCCATTGGCAAATACAAGTACGAAGATCCTCATTTAAAAGGGCATATGTTTCTGTTCAGATGTTTAAAAAAACAGTAGATGAGACTTGGATAAAAGAAACATATAATATGATACTAATATCAGTTTTAGGACTTCAGTTATATAGCCTATAAAAAAAAAGCTGTTCATTTTGTCTGGACATTGATTTGATGACAATTATCCATGTTTCAGGCTTGGAGGTGCTAATTTCTATTCGGCCAGGAAATGGACCTCTTCCTGAAAATCATGGGTTCAAGACAATCACTTCCTTCTCAGAGATCTGAGAGTTCAAGGCAATAATCTGTAATAATATTAAATGTGGCATGACAACTATGTATGTTGTAAGCATTTACTTCTGAAATGAAATGTGAGTGTGCTTTATTGCTCAAATCGATCCGTCTTTCAGTTAACCACGTCTTTATATCTTAAACCAGTCTTCCAATTTGTTCAATTCTGGGCCACAATCTTGTTGATGTAATGGCCAACCCAATTGCCCCAATTGTTGACTCTTTTAGAAGTAGTCTAAATATGGTATGGGAAAGTGCAGGACCATATTTAGTTCTCAATGGTGGAGCTATTTAGAGATAGCAGAAGGCGTCAGGTCAGGTCTGTGGTAATTAAGCATGTGTGCTTGGTTTAGGGATGGAAAGATAGTGCTTGCTTCTTTTTTTTTTTTTTCTACAAAAAAAAATTTGATACTTTGGCTACGATCTTAAGTTGGATCACGAAACTTGCAAATTTTTGAGAAGGATGTAAGTACCACCCGAACACATGCTCGTGATGTTTGGTTTAGCCATAGAATTAGGAAGCCCCCAAAATCAAATGCTATTGTGAGGCATTCCATCACTAAACCAAACATGCAATTAGGAGGCAGGCAGAAAGTGAGAAATTGGAACCTTGGACCAACATTGAAACTGACTTGTATGATGAATATTGAGGGGCATTTATTTGGAGTCCATTTCTGGAGAATATCAAATCAAAAAGTGTGCACCCTAAAAAAAAACCATCATAAAGGACTAAGGATGGCCTAAAAAGTGGGCCGAAAAGAAAATCAGAAGGCTTGAATGCTTATACCTTTGATTACGGCTTTGTTTATCCAGCAACAACAAATGAAAAACAAAAACAAAACGACAAAAGGGTGAATGACTTTATGTGTTGCAGAGACGAAAATAGAAAGAAAAATAAAATAAAAATATCATTTTTACTCCATTTTCTTTCTATTTCCACCAATAACAAACTAGGCGTGGATCATAAAGATTACATATTTAATCTAACACGAGTCATTTCATGTTACAGTCAGCATGACCCCTCTTTAATCTTTATAAAAATGGGTGATTTTGATCTTTGTTTGAATAATAATAAGGACCATGAAGTTGGTTTCATGTTTTCTTCATGCAATGTTTTGTTATATTATAGCAACTTGGACCCTATTCAAATAATCAAATTAGCAGCTATGTGAAAAAAGTAATGTGGGCAACCCGGGACTAAAAGATGTTCAAGTTGCATAAAAACTGGGATATAAAGGTCTTGGCAGTTTTTTGTTCAATGCACCAACACTTGTGTCCAACTTAGATGTACCTAAATGACAAAACAAAGTATAAAAAGGAAAAAGAAAGTCTTCACATTTTCTCTGCTTTTATTATTTACATATGCTTTCTTTTTAACCATCTTTCTCTAACCATAAAGATCATAAAGTTTTTAACAAAAGTCCCACTTTCTCTTCCTTCATCTTTTGCTTTCTTGTCATTTTGTCAATCTGCCTTGACTCAACGACAATGCCTTCCATTAAAATCTAAGAAAACCAAAGCAAAGGAAAATAAATTTAAAGACCAAGGTGCATCTTGTGGGTTACTTAAGACATCCCTAGAATCACGTTCAATGTGATTTTACGTTGAAGCATAAACAACAATGTGATTTTCCAACGTTATTTTGGCACATCCAAACGGTCTTTAAGGAAGAAAAAGAAGAGAAAAAAGCAACAATGATGGCTGCTTTAGTGGTATAATTATAGATTGTGGTCTATAATTACGATTCCAACTTTAATCTTGTCATTTTTACAGCTATTGCAATTGTAATGCAATCACAACTATAATTTAAAACCCCAATTACGATGCAACGATTACAAGTTAAATGTTTGAATTTTTAACTTCTATAAATTATCCAAATCTTTTAACATTAAACTATAGCTAATTGCTTATTCAATCGTCATTTTTGTATAGCTTCTCCTCCCTTTTACAAATTTCCTTTGCTGCTTTAAATTTAGGCCAAGAGTGAAATTGTTTTTGGCAAATGTTCACAATCTGAGAAACAGAGTACCCTCTGTATGCGGGCTGTAGAAAAATTCTTACTCATTTGGCTATAAATTTTCTGCATTCAAATCAGATAAAAAATAAAAACAAAAAGGGAAAGAAAAACAGATTGAATGAAAGCAAAGATCTTTGCTTTACTATTTGATCTGAACCTTGAGATTGATACAGAAATGGTCATCCAAGAGTAAAAAGAAAGAAAAAAGGAAAAAGAGTTTTGGTCTACTCTTGCACAGGAGAGCTTAGGAGACAGAACAGATTGGCCTATGCCCAGTTTGTATGAAAGAAATTTCAACATGACCCCATCAACGTTGGTTAAGTTGACCCACCCACCTTCCTCTTCCATGCAGCTTTGTTTAATTTTGAAGACAAGAATAGGCCATGGTATATTCTTCGTACAGAGACTGCTTCCCAGTAAAATGCATCACAACCATCCTCATTTCCTAGCTCTTTCCCCTGCCTTCTCTATCTCTCTCTCTCTCTCTCTTAATACAGTGTTTGGTGTCAAACTAATGCTATGGTACACCAGGAGTTATTCAATCTGATACAGACAACACGGCACAAGCAGGGACACAGTGAAGAAACTTGATTGACATGATAATTATAAGCTAAGACTAAGAGACTATCTGGGTCATGAAGAAATGTGAATTTTAACAAAAACACATGGAGAATTGGTCATAGAATTTGAAGAGAAAACGAAATTCATCACTTTTTATGGTAAAAAAGATTATACTTTGAGGTGGAAGGAAGATAAGGCAAGGGAATATAAAGAAGAGGGCTTTTGCCATTTCATGGAAGAAAGCCAATTCTACAATTAGAGAGCAAGCTCTGTACCTGCTGCTGAAAACCATTCAAAACCCATTCATGATTCTCTGAAATCAGCCATAAAAATCATAGCTTTATACACAATCTCTGCTCAAGAAGGTGACTCTGAAACTCTGGGTGAAGTCACTGGAAACAGAGACAAAAGCTGTGGCTCTGATTCTCTTGGTGTTGACATCGGCGATGGATGCAAATAAAATTTCTTCTCAGCAATCGCTTTATCTTCCTCCGACGAATTCCCCAATGAAGGTGAAGACTTGTCAAATGGATCATCGTTCAATGGCGTAACAGGGCTAAGAGCAAGAGAAGGAAAGTCAAGCAAGCTAGGGGAGAGGATCTCTGGCTTTCTGGGTGAGAACCCAGAATTGTGAGCAAAATTGGGAATCAGGGTATTGATCATGAGGCTGTTCTTGAGGTTGTTCCTCCTCTCATAGAGCTTGAAACCTTGTTTCTTTGGTCCCTGTTTGATGGGAGGGATGCTGAAGTTCCTTGAAGATGGCACTGGATCTTGAGCTGGTTTTGATGCTGGTTTAGTGGTTTCTGATGAACCAGTGAGCATTTGAACTACCTGCTTGAAAGTGGAGGTGTCTGCTTGAACAAAAGTGGTAGGATAAGGGTTGGAGTCAGATCTGGGAATGGTTTTGGGAGTGAGAGGAGGCGTGGGAATCAGGACTTGGATCCCATTGCTATTGCTGCAGCTCAAACAGTTGCTGACATTGCTTTTTGGAGAGGTAATTGGAGATGGGTTCTCTCTATCTAGAGGCCTTGAGCTGATTTCCATTGATGCCTCTCTCTGCTTCACACCAAAACCAACACAACCTCAAAGAAAGAAGCAAGCAAGAGAAAAGGTTGGGGTGGTTTGGGTGAAGATTGGAAGAGGAGAAGGAAAGGGAAGAATGAAAAACAAGGCTTGGATGAGAGAAAGGGGTTGCTAATTGCCTTTGTTTTGTTTTTTTGTGCCTCTCATCTTTTTTTATATACTTTCTCTTTTCTTTTTTATTTTATTTTATGTTTTTCCTCTTTAAGAATTGAAATGGCTTGCTATGCTCTTTTTCTTTTGGTGGGGTTTAGGGAGTGATTGGCTTGAGAGAAAATGCCCCCAACGGTTTTGGGATTGTTATAAAGACACAAGGTTATTGGTAGAAACAGGAATTTTTGGCAAAGAGCATCTGTACTACCACTGGCAAAGTTATTATTATTATTTATTGTTGTGGCGTTTAATATGAGTGGCATTGACTTCAGAGCCCAGCTGCTATGACTCTTGTATACATGATGGGATTGGAGATGGATGATAGATACATTTTTTTCATCAAAAAAAAAATAAAAAAAATACCCATCCATTCCTAGATTGTGCACTTTCACAATGCACGTGTATTTCACGTGCCAATCATGAAAGGGCTAACTCTCCCATTGAGGGATACTTAACCAAGTTCTCAAGTACGAAGTATTCAACCTTAGACCCAGGACAAACAAGAAGACAAAACATGCAAAAAGATAAAACATAAAAATTTGTTACATATATCATTAATGTTTCATAATTTCTCATTATTTTGGTACTCATAAATTTGAATCAATTTTAATGTGTAGATAGATTTAATTAGATTTTAAGCTATTAAATATAGTCTAATGGTAAAAATTTTGAATAATATACAAGAAGTTAAAGATTTAAATTTTCTTACCCTCATATAACCCAAAAATTTAATTAGATTTACATTAATAAAAAAAAAATTTAGAATAAAAATAGTAGTCTTACTACAAGAAAGAAAGGGTAACTCCTTTCTTCCATTTTCTTTGAAGAAAAGGATTAGCACATTAACACTTGGGATATGATAAAGTCAATATTCAATTATTCATCATGTAAGGCAAAATGCTTGAAGCAAGAAGCAAGTCAAGTGATTTGCTTTTGCTTGTCTGCCTTCCACCTTGACTGATATTTACACAAATCTTATCTCAATTTTTATGTGGCAAATCAGAAAGTCTTTGTATTGAACAGTTTAAAGACAGGGTTTAATGGCAAGCATTTTGAATCTTTTTCCCTTTGAAAATGCTATGATATTTTACTTTCATTACTCATTACATGACATGATGAGGTTGGTAGGTTCCTATTATTTTCTAGCAAATTTGCAACTATTTTGCTGAAATATCTAGATTTTTTTAAACAATATTTACATGTTTAACTTCATCAAAACNTAGCTTAATTATGTGGTAATTACATACAAGTTGAACATGGTTAACTAAACCACTTGACACCTGCAAAGAAAGAAAGCTAATAAAACGTCTTATTTCTTCTTGCGTTTAATGAGTTATTGGTATTGTGTTAGTAGTGGTACACTGATGCGGGTACCATAAGTATTACTTAACAACTAGCCCTATGTGCTACGGTGCATGCTTTGCAGACCAGAGTGCATGATACAGTGCCACCTCTACATCCCGCAAATGAATTGGGCTTAATTGCCTAGACGTCATAAATAAAAACGATTTACTTGGGCTAATATTAAAGTTTAATATTAGTAATTTGTAATCCTTAATTTATGCAAAGCTAGCAAGAGATTTCCAAATCATATTGAAAGAGTAGCAGACAGTTCAATATCTTGCAGCTGAACTGAACATGAGTCCACTTACATAGCTGCTGCTCTTCTTTCTCCTTCTTCTTCTACCAACGAAGGAGACGACGCAAGAGGAGGAAGATGTGTTCTCTTTTATAATTTTTAAATTAACGTAATGTGCCATGTGAAGGTCACACTTTAATGGCCCATCATTAATTAAAAAAAAAAAATTGGTGACACGAACAACAACACATTGAACTAAAAATGCAAATTGTAGACAAATATAAACACTAAATTGTTCAATTTTAAAATGAGGGAACTAATTTTTTTAATTGGTTAAAATAGGGATAAAAATTACAATTAAGCTAATAAAAATAAAAGAAGTGCTGTACACAAGATATTGATATAGTTATATATCATTGCAAACAAATTTATTTGAATATCAATTTAAAGGGGTCGAAGATGTTGAAAATCCGGGTACTTGTACAACTCCTCTATTGGGTTGATCATATACCAATTTTCTTTTTTTTCTTAATCAGTTTTTGTATATAAAAATCTAATTTTGGATTGTTGATTTTAATTTGACGATTACAGATTCCTGTTGTTTTTCCAACTTGTATTGAAGTTCTGATCAATGGCCACGATCAATTCTCTCTTCCCTCTTTTGGAATATTTTGGGGTTATTTTTAACTATATTTTTGTTTCCCTAAAAATATTCAGTGTATGAAAATTACAAAATATGGCTCATAGAAGCCTTCTTCCCGGTTCTTTTTTATTTTTTATTTTCTTCTTATTCCTTCTGCTAATCCCTCTGTGTAGAGGCTCAATTCTAATATGTTGAATGGACAAAGTATTGATTATTATTATCATTATTGGTAGTAGTAGTTTTTTCTTGCTGGAAACAAGATTGAAAGTTACAATTTTTATAATGTTTGTGAGATATTATATGAGAGAGTGCAAAAATTTTTGACAGTTGCTTCCTAGACTGTTATAGTATATACATAGATATGAAGAAACAGTAATGGTTAAAAACTATTGTCTGGTTTAGCATTATTAATTTCTTGCTTCGCATATGGAGAACAAGTGAAAAACAAATACCTGTCTATCACGGACAAGTTCACTATTACTGTTATACAGCCAAAAAGAGGTTCACTATAACTGTTGAGATCATAAGTGAACCACTTTTTGCAGAGATTATAATAAACCACATTTATAACATGAAGGATCCTAAGAAGCAAACAATGCAAGTGTCCAAAAGCAAGAGGAGAAACATCCTATTCCCACTTGACTATGTTTCACAGAGGTATTCTTTCTACAATTGAGAAAGAAGTGGTGACACATGAGATGGAGACTCGTGTGTTTACTCTGCTTCAAGAAGATGATAAATTTTAGAATACCCTTTACATTTTCAAATGTCATTCTTCATTTGCAGTCATCTGAACATGAAGCTATAAGAGAAACTGAAATTAAGAAAAAGAAACAGATAATCCATGTCATATTGCTTGCAAGTTAAAAAGTCTTTATTTACCACCACTACCCTTGACTGCAATACTTACTTTATATAACAGACTTGAACCCTTTTATATTTTTATTTACAAGCACTCTAGAAAACTCTTAAAAGAACTCCACAATTTAGAATACTGGTCTTTATTTACAACAGCAACAACCCATTTACTAGGAATTCAAGATTTGGACTGTATCAACAAACACACACATAACTGAGACATAGCTTGAATGAAGCAGGCCTGAAAGAAAGAGCAGCATCCCTTGGACGTTGGTAATGCAGAGTAACAATACAACAACTGCAAGAATCAGAAGTAAAGTAATCACTACAAAAGCAAGCAAATTTATGGGATTACATGAAATTACGTATGATATCGGAATGAATCATTATGAAGGTGAAGAATCAACTTACAGAGCAATGAATGACAATGAGCAGGGAAGAAGATGGGAGCTTTGTGACCTCATACTTTTTTGCTGGCATCTCTTCCATCATGCATCATAAATGGACATCATTAAGTACCTTGCTTTAGTATAATTATTGAAAGAGGAAAAAAAATTGAACTAGTTGAGAAAGACAAGAATGGAATTCAAATAACTTGACTTAGTGTATCTCGAGGGTTGGGATATGAGAAATTTTTTTCCCAATCTTGACCTTCTCTGAATTGATATCTTTCCCTTAAGCCTGGACAACTAAGTATTTCTAGTTTCTGTAAAGAGATAAGATTCCACATTTCTTTAGGTACTGAAGTCAAACCTTGACAATTCCAGATTTCAGTGTAATACTTTAAATTTATAAATGGTTGATTATGTCAAAAGCACTTTGTATGCAAAAAAAAATTAATACTTCTCTAAACAAATAAAATTCAACTGTCTGTGACGTAGGAAATGTGCATACTTACATTTCAAGTTGAAGTGGCAACCTTCATGGGTCCCTACGACTTCTTTCAACCTTTCTCTGTACATCTGTTCTAGGATGAAGTATAAAAATTAAATATTATGACATAGCTTATCAATGGCAGCAAAGACTAAATAAAACCATACAAACCTACAACTGGGTAAGTATTATATTTGTAAAAAAGTTAAAAATAAAAAGTGGACTTTTTTTTTTTTTTTTTTTCGAGATACACAAGGTATCCTGAAGATAATTTTTGGGGTTGAAAGACTTTGGCTTAGTAAATAA
This sequence comes from Cercis canadensis, assembly GCA_003255065.1. Taxonomy (NCBI): domain Eukaryota; kingdom Viridiplantae; phylum Streptophyta; class Magnoliopsida; order Fabales; family Fabaceae; genus Cercis; species Cercis canadensis. Next base: position 302,074 of record QAOA01004544.1, read on the forward strand.
TATACATATATGTCTTAGCAAAAACTTTTTAACAAAGACAAAATGGACTATAATTGACCAAGACACTCTCTTAAAAGATTTTAATTGTAATTAATTTGGGTCACTCAAACAACAAATTTATAGGTAATTTATAAAATTATACCCTATTAATTTCATTGAAGTCATAATATACATAATGTATAATCAAAGCAAATACCAGAAGTGTTAAAGACAGCATAAGTTACCAGTAGTAATTGTTTATAAACAATAATCATTTCTAGTTTTTCATTACCAATAACTAAGAAATAAAGATGCTATCCGAAGTTAGTTTTTAATTTTTATAAATAAATATAGAGTTTTACAAATTAGAAAATAAAATACTTCTTCATTAAAGTCATAATATACATAATATAATCAAAGCAAATACGGAATTGTCCAAGATAGCATAAGTTACCAGTAGTAATTGTTTATAAACAATAATCATTTGTAATATTTCATGACCAATAACTAAGAAATAAAAATTCTATCCGAAGTTAGCTTTTAATTTTAATAAATAAATATAGAGTTTTACGAATTAGAAAATGAAATATAGTCAATACCAGCCGCAAAAAGCTGTGGACCGATTCTATCTAGTAACTGTACATATAATGTAGGCAAATAAGAAAAATGAAAAATATAGAAAAAAAAAAATACGCAAAGACAAAAAGAACAAAGTTTAAAAGCAGAAGAGATGAAGTTACCAGTCTACTAGATATTTTTGATTCGAGTGCTTCCTTGAGGGCTGGGTCCTCCCACTCCAAGCCAGCCCACCATTCTTTGTCGTGTATCAGAAATTCTCTCAATTTATTATGTGTGGCAAAGTTGGAACTGAAAGGCAGTTTCTTCAGTTTCGGGCAACCATATATAGTAATGGACTTGAGAGAAAGAAAAGACAAGTCCCTCTTGGGGATAGTCGTCAGATTTGGTAGTTTTCGCAACTCGAGAAATAAAAGCCTTGAGAATGTATCTTGGGGTGCCTCAGGTTCATTAATCACTTGATGGATTGAGTCACAAGATGATACATGCAGCCATTCAAGGAATGGAGTATACTTGAGCCATGTCAAGTGAATTATAGAATTACATTCCAAAATCTGCAGCGTGCGAAGCTTGGAAAAACCATCTATAGCAATGTTACTATTGGATGGGTCTTCCTTAATGATACTGACTATTCTAAGCAAAGTAATGGACTCCAAATGCTCTATTGTTGACATGAATGCCCAAAATGAGTCCCAGTCCATTGGGATGATGAAATCTTCAAGTGTCAATTTTCTTAGGCAACGCTGCAACTTGGTCGACCCAATTAATTTCTCCATGGCCGTGGCGCTTTTCAACCGGATGCACAGTTCCTCCAAGTTTGGTAGGGACTCCAGCTTCTCTAGCCATTCTTCATTGATACCAATGTTTTGAAGTCGGAACACCTTTAACGGTTCAAGACTTGATATCACTTCCAGAAAAGGACGTATTTCAAATCTATAATATATAAGTTCTTCCATGAGTAACATCTTCAAGCTTTTCAAATTCTTCAGCTCAATAGGCAAACTTCCTTTAAAATTATATCCTGACAGGCTAAGAAATTCCAAATGAATCAACTGACCTATTTCTGCAGTGAGCCCATAATTAGTTGATAGATCCAAGACTTTCAACCTACTCAAGCATTGAGAATTTGAAAAATCTATTTTTCCCAACCGACAACTTTGAATTAGAGTTTGGAGATTAGGGCAAGCTGGTACCATCCAATTATCACTTTCTCTAGAATCAGTTATCACAATCCTTTCTATAAACTCCAAGTATTCATGTGGAATTGATGCTTCAGTTTGCACCAGAACTTTGTTCTTGTTTCGATCTTCATCACGAAATATCCACAACGCCATCTCTCGGACCACATCATGCATCTTAACTTTGGGAACTAGACTTAAGTCATCCACACTCTCCAACACACATGCACTTTTTAATTTTTCAATTACAGATTTGCCATAATCATACATGTCATATATTATACTACTGTTACCATCATTAAGAAATCCCTCTCCAACCCATAGATCAATAAGCTTCTCTACACGAATCTCATAATCCTCAGGGAACAAAGCGCAATACAAGAAGCATTTTCTGTGTGTGTCATCAACTAGTCTGTCATAGCTAACTTTTAGAACAGACCACACCTTTTTCTCCATATTTGAAAATTTTGACGGGTAACTCCCTATTTGATTCACTACGTGATTCCATTCTGCTATGCTTGTCGCACCAGCCATGGCTTGCCCAACTGTTACAAGTGCAAGTGGTAAACCTTTACATTCTGAAACAATTTTTTCTGCTTGTTTTGGAAATTTGCGATTACAAGCTTCTTCACCTGCATTCATACAGAACAATTCAAAAGCTTCTTCATATGTCAAGCATTGTACTTCAAAATTCTCTTGAGCTTTCATCTCGTGACACACATTTTTAAACCGTGTCGTAAATAATACTTTGGAGTTATTTTCCTCAAGTGGAACACCCAATAACTCTTGTAACTTAATATGCTCCCATATATCATCTAACAACATAATGAATTTTTTCTGTTTTAAGACCCTGTAAATTTCTGCCACCTTCTCTTCATCACTTCTATTACTCCAAATATCATCACCAATCTCTAACTTTTTCCTTATCACATCCCTAATCTTCTCAATAGAATAATCTTTGGATACTACAAGCCAGATCACTAGACTAAAATCAGGCAATGTGTTCGCAAGTTCATTGTTAATTCTCTTTAGAAGGGTGGTCTTTCCCGCTCCATCCATTCCATATAAACCAATCATCTTGACATTGTTATCTTGAATACTATGCAACACTTTTTTAAGCATGGTATCCATCCCTACAGTCTTCCCAACAGGAAACTCATCTGCTGTACGTGGCAACTTGTCAGCAACTTCATCCTTAGTAAATTTTTCTCCTTTATCCAATAGTTCTTGCATGCGCTTGAGCATATTATCGACCTTCTTTCCAAATTTGTAGGTGGACACACAATTTTTTGGGCAAGAAGTGCCCAAACATTTATTTTGAATTTCTTCAACACCTTGCTCCAGTATAGGCATTATATCCTGTAAGAAAATGGATTTGACTTTAGATTAATGATAGTGTCAAGGTGAATTAGTTTGAAAGTTTGTGAGTGATTGCTAAGCAATCTTCCCTCTTAGAGGGGGCAGCACTACCAGGCCTGGTAATTATCTCTATTTCAACCACTTCTTGAACTAATTAACCTCATCAACTAATATGTGTCTCAACTATCAGGCTTGGTAATTATCTCAATTTCATTTAGCTAGCCAAGGATATAGCTTTCTAGGTTCAATTTAGTAATACACCACCTCATTGTTGTTCAGCTACAGCTACAGCTACAGCTACTTTGCCTAAATTCTAATGAAACTATTTTCCTTTCTAGAAGAAAAGAACAACATTATAGCTTTCTAGGTTCAATTTAGTTATACACTACCTTTTCGATTGTGTCATCAACTCTTTTCAGCCAAGCAGCCACTTGGTTTGTCCTTTGCATGTGTCCTGTATTCTTAACTTGTTCGACCCTTCCCTTTACATCACCATAAATGTCTTGAAGCTCAGACTGTTGTCTCTTCAATAAATCTAAATTATCCTCCAGATCACAAATATAAGCAGTGAAGATTCCTCTGAGAAGTAGATGGATCATGAATCATTACTTTTGAGCAAAGCTAGGCAGCACACCACTATCAAGCACCAGAAGGCAAAAAACAGAAGTAGCAGAAAGATTATGCAGAATAGGAATTCTAGAGAGAAAAGCAAGAAGATAGAAAACTGTAACTAGAATGTGAAAACTGATTTCATTGAATGAAAATGATCTTGATTATATTCTGTATCGCAGTCCCTCAATATATAGTAATGTGATCAGTTAGTGTGGTGAACTAATATTCTTCTAGAAGCTTGTACAGCAAAGCTAATTCATCACTTAACTGAATATAAACTAACTGAACTATGTGACTAAGCACTAGCTGACTTCTAACTAACTTTGACTTTAATTAACTTAAAGCTGAGTTGGCAACTAACGTGGCACTTCACCCTCCATCATAACTGTCTTTTATCTTCTGTTTAACATCTCCCCTCAAACTCATAATTCTTGGAAGAATAGTGAGTTTGGAACGATTAGACAGAAAAGCCTTAGATGGCAAGGGCTTGGTTAACATATCAGCCAACTGATCTGAGGCAGGCACATGACAAAGCTTGAGAGTTTTGTTAAGAAGATGTTCCTTCACAAAATGGCAGTCAATTTCAATATGCTTTGTGCGAGCATGGAGAACATGATTGGCTGCAAGAAATGTAGCACTCAAGTTATCACATAACAACAATGGAACAGCAGTAAGAGGGCACTGAAGCTCTGTCAGAAGAGATTGTAACCAAATTAACTCTGAAGTGGCATTATCTAAGGCTCTGTACTCTGCCTCAGTACTGGACCTAGCCACAACTCTCTGCTTCCCAGAAGACCAGGAGACTAAGTTTGCTCCAAGAAAGACAGCATGACCACTGATGCTGCGTCTGTCATCTGGACAGCCAGCCCAGTCAAAGTCAGAATAAGCAAGCAAGGACAGCACAGAGGACTTGCAGAGAGTGAGACCATGAGTGATAGTACCTTTGAGGTATTTAAGCACCCTCTTAGCAGCCTGCAAATGAAGATCAGTGGGACAGCTCATAAATTGGCACAACTTGTTGACAGCAAAGGCAATGTCAGGCCTAGTGATTGTGCAATATTGCAGTGCTCCTACTAGGCTGCGATAATGAAGAGGTTGAGCCAAAGGTTGGCCATCAGTGATGGAGAGAATTTGAGAGCTGATCATAGGTGTGACAGCAGGCTTCGCACTCTCAAGTCCAACTCTGTGTAATAAGTCAGAAACATACTTAGTCTGACTCAAGTGAAGTAAATGAGCATGTCGAGACACTTCAACTCCCAGAAAATAGTGTAAAGGACCCAAATCTTTCAAGGAAAAAGCAGAATTCAAGTGAGTAACAAGTGACTGAACTAGACTCAAGTTAGAGCTAGTGAGAATGATATCATCTACATAAACTAATAGGTAAAGTACTGCTGAAGGAGAGTGAAAAACAAATAAAGAACTGTCAGAGAAAGTATATTTGAAACCCCACTGCAGCAAAGTGATCTTGAGCTTAGTAAACCAAGCTCTAGGAGCTTGTTTAAGGCCATATAGAGCTTTCTTAAGCTTGCATACATAGTTAGGAAACTGAGAGTCCTCAAACCCTTGAGGTTGGCGCATGTAAACCTCTTCATGAAGTTCTCCATTGAGGAACGCATTGTTGACATCAAGTTGCTGAATAGGCCATCCCTTTGAAATTGCAATGGTGAGAACAGTTTGAATTGTAGCTGGTTTCATTACTGGACTGAAAGTCTTAAAAAAGTCAATGCCATATGTCTGTGTGAAGCCCTGAGCCACCAACCTAGCCTTATACCTTTCAATGGTGCCATCAGCCTTATACTTCAGCTTATAAACCCATCTGTAGCCTACAATATTTTTGTTGCTTGGACAACACACCAAATCCCATGTGCTATTAGCTTGCAAGGTTGTAAATTCCTTCTGCATAGCAGCAATCCAGTGAGGAGAAACAACAGCTTGTTTATATGTAGATGGTTCCACAGGTTTCATAGAATATGCTGAAGTGTAGACTTTTGGCTTGAAAATGCCATTCTAACTTCTGGTGACCATTCTTGTGGGTAAAGGCACAGCAGGAGATGATGCAACTTGTTCTGGCATAGAATCTGGTATAGGAGAGGTCAAGGGCATGGACTCAGAATCTGAAGCAGACAAAGTGAGAGTTGGATTTGTGTGATGCCCTGAAACTGAAGGTGAACTAACAGCAGATGAGACATCTAAATCTGGAAGTCTGTGAAGCATTAAGATGCTAAAGACATGAGGCATAAGCACTGGCACTAAGCATTCTGTAAAGTCAACAGATACTGCAGAAGGAAGAGTCTTGAAGGGAAACACAGATTCAGCAAAGACAACATGTCTAGAGATATACACTCTCTTGGACTCCATATTCAAACACAGAAATCCTTTGTGTTTATTACTGTAGCCTAAGAAGCAGCATGAAGCAGACCTGGTTTGTAATTTATGAGTATGATAAGGTCTTAGATATGGGAAACACATGCACCCAAAAGTTCTGATTTGAGTGAACACTAGAAATTTCTGATATAAGAGTTCATAAGGTGACTTATGCTGCAACACAGCTGTGGGAAGCCTATTTATGAGATAAACTGCTGTTTGAAAAGCAATTGGCCAATACTTGGTTGGCATGCCAACAGTGAGAAGAAGTGAAAGACCTGTCTCGACCACATGTCTATTTTTCCTCTCTACAATACCATTTTGTTCTTGTGTATATGGGCAAGAAAACCTATGGTGAATACCTAGTGTTTTGACTAGGTTATCAAATGCAACAAACTCTCCTCCAAAATCAGTTTGAAGTGTTTTGATCTTACACTTAAACTGCCTTTCCACCATACTTTAAAACATTTCTAAAGCATCAGATTTTGACTTGAGAAGATAGATCCAAGAGAACCGAGTATAATCATCAATGAACAATAAAAAGTAACATGTTCCATTCACAGAAGCACAAGAGGGTAAACCCCATAGATCAGCATGTACTATCTGAAAAGGTTTTATTGATCTTGAAACAGATTTTACAAGTAGCAACTTGTGACTTTTAGCCAACTGGCATGAGCTACATATAGGTGCATTATTACACTTGAACCTAGGCAGATGACTCTGGAACATAACCCTATTTATTATTTCAGTAGCAGGGTGTCCTAGTCTATTATGCCATAATTGCAAATCAAACTTATGCTTAACAGAATCCAAACTAAACACTTGAAGTGCTCTAGCAGTGTTAGTAGAACATTCTCTGTCAGAAGCCATTGCTGTCATGACTCGATACATGCCTTGGTCAAGTTTGCCTTGGAGCAACACCTCCTTGGTTCTCTGGTCCTTCACAAGAAAGCAATAAGGATGAAATTCTACATATGCTGCATTATCTTGACACAGTTTTTGCACACTAACTAAGTTGGCAGTAATCCTAGGTACATGCAACACATGATTTAACAGCAAATTTCTGTTGTGTGTTGGAATAAAAGTGGTACCTGTGTTGTGCACAGCCAAGGACTTACCATTGCCAACAGTAACTCCCTCATCTCCTGCAAAGGGGTTGTGCAGTGCCAGATTTCCTAAATCAACAGTCACATGGTGAGTAGCTCCAGTATCCAGAAACCATGGGGTATTGTCTACAGCTCCTTTAGTAGCCATTAATGCTTGTGGCTCTTGAGTCTGTGATCTTTCCCCATTCACTGGTCTGGGTTGAAAATCATTATCAAATCTGTGCCAACACTTAGTTGCTGTATGACTAGATTTTTGACAGATTTGGCATTGAGGCTTGTTGCCATTGCCATAGCCAGGTTTATTCCTTCTGAATGAGTTACCTTGGCTTGAAAAATTGCGATTTTGCATATTGCCATTACCATTTCCAGTATGAGAAGTACGATTTGATCCATGGCCATTTTCAGATTGAAAACCAAAATAAGAATTTCTAGATTGAAACTTCTTCCTACCTGTAGCTTGCCTGAATTGTGCAGCATTTGCCTGCATCAATACTTGCTCATCAACTGATTTTTGTCTTTCCAACCTTCCTTCAAAGGAGAGTAAATGACTTTGCAAACTTTCAACAGATATGGATTCAAAAGTAAGTGGAGCAACTACTGGATTATATTCAGGACCCAAACCACTCAAGATGGCCATGACTTGATCATCCTGAGTGATGTGTTCCCCTATAGGTCTCAAATTATCACAGAAATTCTGATCTTTAAAATGTAGTCCAACACTCCAAGATTGCCTTTCTGTGTAGTTTGCAATTTTAACTTGAGTTCCATAATTCTTGCTCTTGAGGAACAGGCAAAGCATTCTGCGACTTCCAAATTTCTGCAGCAGAATTATACGACATAATTTGAGCCATGATCTGTTCAGTTAACGAAGCATAGATCCAACTCATTACAAGATGATTTTGTCTTTGCCAAAAAGTATATTCTGAATTCAAAACCAGACCACCTGTAGCAGAATCTTGAATGAATTTTTTTGTACAGGATCTTGATCCATCCATAATTTCCTCATAGTCATTAGCAATTACCACATTCAACAGTTGATTCCTCCAGATTAAGTAATTATTTCTATCAAGTTTGATGGTGAGAGACTGACCTAACATTGGAAAAATAAAAGTCCCTGATCCTTGAGATGACGTCACAGGAGATGCAGAATGATCCGCCATTAGAGGTGCTCTGATACCATGTTAAAGTTGAAGATTCCTCTGAGAAGTAGATGGATCATGAATCATCACTGATGAGCAAAGCTAGGCAGCACCACGATCAAGCACCAGAAGGCAAAGAACAGAAGTAGCAGAAAGATTATGCAGAATAGGAATTCTAGACAGAAAAGCAAGAAGATAGAAAACTGTAACTAGAATGTGAAAACTGATTTCATTGAATGAAAATGATCTTGATTATATTCTGTATCGCAATCCCTCAATATATAGTAATGTGATCAGTTAGTGTGGTGAACTAATCTTCTTCTAGAAGCTTGTACAGCAAAGCTAATTTATCACTTAACTGAATATAAACTAACTGAACTATATGACTAAGCACTAGCTGACTTCTAACTAACTTTGACTTTAATTAACTTAAAGCTGAGTTGGCAACTAACGTGGCCAACTAACGTGGCACTTCACCCTCCATCATAACTGTCTTTTATCTTCTGTTTAACATGTTTGCCACTGCAACTCCATAAACATTTTGCTGCATCCCAAATTGGTCCCACTAATTCCATAGCTTTGATCCTTTTGCGCCCAAAGCATCCCTTGGTTCCTCCAACCTTTGCTTCTGTCTTGAAAAATATCTTTTGCACCGGATGTAAAAAAATGCTTTTTTAGGAAAATATATATACTTCCTACACCAAACACCAAAGCATAAGCATTTTACCAAAATCTGTTTTTTAAAACAAATCAAAGAAATTATTTGAGTTACACACTTAATTTGTTGTATTTTTTTTTCTTGTTCTGATCTTAGAGCCTTGGAAGGTTGAGCTTTGCCACACTTTGAGAGAGGGGAAAAGATGCACTGATGTGCTTTCGAAGCAAGTTAATGATTAAACAATTAAANTATTACTATGGCCATTTCATTCTAGAGCAGCTTACCTCATATTTGAATAAATGTGTGGATAAAACTTTACATAGTGGGTGATCATTCTCTCACATAAAAAAAAAAAAAAAATAAAAAGANAAAAAAAAAAAAAAAAAAAGATTTATTGGTCAAATATTGCTGCCTTATGCTTGTTTGTTTCATTGGCTTACGATTACCATCAGTATTTGTAAAGGAAAAATATTTCTACAGATGCCAAATCTATGCGTTGGGCTCAACAAAGCGACCCACTGCATATTGGATCAACATTAGTTGGATCCAATTAAAAAACCCTAGATGTCGAAGTGTAGGCACAAGCTGGATTTGACCTTGAGACTTCTAGGATTTGTAAATTGAGAATTTTCTTAAGCAGGGGACACAGCAACATATCATCATAACCTACAAATATATTTAAGCTGTCAAGTAAAAACTCAAAAATAATAATATATCTAATAATTTTGATATTCATGTTTTCTTTCAGCCTGCCTTAGGGAGGATGCTTCTAGGGTGGCTTTACCATAGTGTTACAATTTTACTTGTGAGAGGGATTTTGACCTCTAGACAATTATGTTTCTTTCGATACTTGGTGATAAAGAAGAATTTAGAGAAGCTCCACATAATTTTATTCTGATCAATGATTTAATGGCCACGATCAATTCTCTCTTCCATCTTTTAGAATTTTTTGGGCATCTTTTAGAATTTTTTGGGGTTATTTTTAACTATATTTTTGTTTTTCTAAAAATATTCAGTATACGAAAATTACAAAATATGGCTCATAGAAGCCTTCTTGCCTGTTCTTTTTTNCAATATACAAAAATTACAAAATATGGCTCATAGAAGCCTTCTTGCCTGTTCTTTTTTTTTTTTCTGCTAATTCCTTTTGCTAATCCCTCTGTGTAGAGGCTCAATTCTAATAGGTTGAATGGAGAAAGTATTGATTATTATTATCATTATTGGTAGTAGTAGTTTTTTCTTGCTGGAAACAAAGATTAAAAGTTACAATTTTTATACTGTTTGTGAGATATTATATGAGAGAGTGCAACAAATTTTGACAGTTGTTTCCTAGACTGTTATAGTATATACATAGATATGAAGAAACAGTAAAGGTTAAAAACTATTGTCTAGTTTAGCGTTATTACATTTCTTGCTTCGCATATGGAGAACAAGTGAAAAACAAATACCTGTCTATCACGGACAAGTTCACTATTACTGTTATACAGCCAAAAAGAGGTTCACAATAACTGTTGAGAACATAAGTGAACCACTTTTTGCAGCGATTATAATAAACAACATTTATAACATGAAGGATCCTAAGAAGCAAACAATGCAATGAAGCTATAAGAGAAACTGAAATTAAGAAAAAGAAACCCACATAATCCATGTCATATTGCTTGCAAGTTAAAAAGTCTTTATTTACAACCACTACCCTTGACTGCAATATATACTTGCTTTATATAACAGACTTGAACCCTTTTATATTGATTTGCAAGCACTCTAGAAAACTCTTAAAAGAACTCCACAATTTAGAATAATGGTCTTTATTTACAACAGCAACAACCCGTTTACTAGGAATTCAAGATTTGGACTGCATCAACAAACACACACATAACTGAGACATAGCTTGAATGAAGCAGGCCTGAAAGAAAGAGCAGCATCCCTTGGACATTGGTAATGCAGAGTAACAATACAACCACTGCAAGAATCAGAAGTAAAGTAATCACTACAAAAGTAAGCAAATTTATGGGATTGCATGAAATTACGTATGATATCGGAATGAATCATTATGAAGGTGAAGAATCAACTTACAGAGCAATGAATAACAATGAGCAGGGAAGAAGATGGAAGCTTTGTGACCTCATACTTTTTTGCTGGCATCTCTTCCATCATTCATCATAACTGGACATCATTAAGTACCTTGCTTTAGTATAATTATTAAAAGAGGAAAAAAAATTGAACTAGTTGAGAAAGACAAGAATGGAATTCAAATTCAACTCAAATAACTTGACTTAGTGTATCTTGACGGTTGGGATATGAGAAAATTTTCCCCAATCTTGACCCTCTCTGAATTGATATCTTTCCCTTAAGCCTAGACAACTAAGTAGTTCTACTTTTTGTAAAGAAATAAGATTCCGCATTCCTTTAGGTAGTGAAGTCAAACCTTGACAATTCCAGATTTCAGTGTAATACTACAAATTTGTAAATGCTTGATTATGTGAAAAGTACTTTGTATGGAAAAAAAAAAAGTAATACTTCTCTAAACAAATAAATTCAATTGTCAGTGATGTACGAAATGTGTATACTTACATTTCAATTTGAGGTGGCATTTCAGAAGTTGATCCAACTTCCTCTACAAGTGATATATTTTTCTGTACATCAGTTATGGGATGAAATATAAAAATTAAATATTATGACATAACTTATCAATGGCAGAAAAGATTAACTAAAACCATACAAACCTACAACTGGATAACTATTATATTTGTAATACAGTTAAAAATAAAAAAGTGGATTTTTTTTTTTAATTTTTTATTCGAGAAACACAAGGTATCCTGAAGATAACTTTTGGGGTTGAAAGACTATAGCTTAGTAAATAATATAGATATATATCTTAGCAAAAACTTTTTAACAAAGACAAAGTGGACTATAATTGACCAAGACACTCTCTTAAAAGATTTTAATAGTAATTATGTTGGGTCACTCAAACAACAAATTTATAGGTGATTTATAAAATTATACCCTATTAATTTAATTGAAGTCATAATATACATAATGTATAATCAAAGCAAATACTGGAATTGTCCAAGACAACATAAGTTACCAGTAGTAATTGTTTATAAACAATAATCATTTCTAATTTTTCATGACCAATAACTAAGAAATAAAGATGCTATCCGAAGTTAGCTTTTAATTTTTATCTACAAATTAAAAAATAAAATACTTCTTCATTAAAGTCAATACCAGCTGCAAAAAGCTGCGGACGGATCTTATCTAGTAACTGTATACAATGTAGGTAGATAAGAAAAATGAAAAATATAGAAGAAAAAAATACGCAAAGGACAAAAAGAACGAAGTTTAAAAGTGGAAGAGTTGAAGTTACCACTTTGAAAGTCGAAATAGATATTTTTGAATCGAGTGCTTTCTTGAGGGCTGGGTCCTTCCACTCCAAACGAGCCCACCAATATTTGCCGTCTACTTTAACTTCTCTCAAGTTATTATGTGTCACAAAGTTGGAACTGAAAGGCAATTTCTTCAGTTTTGGGCATTCATATATAGTAATGGACTTGAGAGAAGGAAAAGACAAGTCCCTGTTATGGATAGTCGTCAAATTTGGTAGTCCTACCAACTCGAGAAATAAAAGCCTTGAGAATGTATCTTGGGGTGCCTCAGGTTCATTAATCACTTGTTGAATTGAGTCACAACGTGATACTTCCAGATATTCAAGGAATGGAGCATACTTGAGCCATGTCAAGTGAATTATAGAATTACATTCCCAAATCACCACCCGGCGAAGCTTGGAAAAGCAATCTATGTTACTAATGGATGGGTCTTCATTAGTGATACTGTTTATGGCTTCCAAATAAATGAACTCCAAATGCTCTATTGTTGACATGAATGCCCAAAATAAGTCCCAGTCCATTGGGATGATGAAATTTTCAAGTATCAATTTTCTTAGGCAATGCTGCAACTTGGTCGACCCAGTTAATTTCTTCATGGCCGTGGCGCTTCGCAACTGGATGCACAGTTCCTCCAAGTTTGGTAGGAACTCCAGCTTCTCTAGCAATGCTTCATTGATTCCACTTCCTGCATATCGTCGAGTAAATCGGAACACCTTTAACCGTTCAAGACTTGATATCACTTCCCGAGGAGGAATTATTTCAAATGTAGAATAAAGATCTTCCATGAGTAACGTCTTCAAGCTTTTCAAATTCTTCAGCTCAATAGGCAAACTTCCTTCAAGTTTCAATCCTGACAGGTTAAGAAATTCCAAATGAATCAACTGACCTATTTCTGCAGTGAGCTTAATAGACACTCCATCATCAGTTGATAGATCCAAGACTTTCAATCTATTCAAGCATTGAGAATTTGAAAAATCTATTTTTTCCAACTTCCCAATAAGAATTACAGTTTGGAGATTAGGGCAAGCTGGTACCATCCAATCACTTCGTCTAGAATCAATTATCGCAATCCTTTCTATAAACTTCAAGTTTTCAAGATTGACATGTGGAGTTGACGCTTCAGTTTGAACTAGAACTTTGTTCTTGTTTCGATCTTCATCACGAAATATCCATAACGCCATGTCACGAACCACATCATGCATCTTAATTTTAGGAACTGGACTTATGTCATCCACACTCTCCAACACACATGAACTTTTTAAATTTTCAATTATAGATATGCCGCAATCATACATGTCATATATTTTTCTATTGCCATTGTCATTAAGAAACCCCTCTCCAACCCATAGATCAATAAGCTTCTCTACATCAATCTCATAATCCTCAGGGAACAATGCACAATACAGGAAGCATTTTCTATGTGTGTCATCAATTAGTCTGTCATAGCTAACTTTTAGAACAGAAAACACCTTTTCTCCCACATCTGAAAATTTTGACGAGTAACTCTCTACTTGATTCACTGCGTGATTCCAAGCTTCTATCCTTGTCAAGCCAGCCATGGCTCGCCCAACTGTTACAAGTGCAAGTGGTAATCCTTTACATTTTAAGACAATTTTTTCTGCTTGTTTTTGAAATTTGGGATTACGAGCTTCTTCACCTGCATTCATGCAAAACAATTCGAAAGCTTCTTTATTTGTCAAGCATTGTACTTCAAAATTCTTTTGAGCTTTCATCTCGTGACACACTTTTTCAAACCGTGTCGTAAATAATACTTTGGAGTTACTTTCCTCAAGAAGTGGAACACCCAGTAACTCTTGTAAGTTAAGATGCTCCCATATATCATCTAACAACATAAAGAATTTTTTCTGTTTTAAGACCTTGTAAATTTCTGCCACCTTCTCTTCATCACTTCTATTATTCCAAATATCATCACCAATCTCTAACTTTTTCCTTATCACATCCCTAATCTTCTCAATAGAATAATCTTTGGATACTACAACCCAGATCACTAGACTAAAATCATGCAATGTGTTCGCAAGCTCATTGTTAATTCTCTTTAGAAGGGTGGTCTTTCCCAATCCACCCATTCCATATAAACCAATCATGTTGACATTTTTATCTTGAATACTATCCCACACATTTTTAAGCATGGTATCCATCCCTACAGTCTTCCCAACAGGCAACTCATCTGCTGGTGTACGTGGCAACTTGTGAGCAACTTCAACACTAGTAAAATCTTTTCCTTTATCCAGTAGTTCTTGTGTGCCCTTGAGCATCTCATCGACCTTCTTTCCAAAATTGTAGGTGGACACACAATTTTTGGAGCAAAAAGTACCCAAACATTTATTTTGAATTTCTCCATCACCTTGCTCCAGAATAGGCTTTATATCCTATAAGGAAATAGATTTGACTTTAGATTCATGATAGTGTCAAGGTGAATTAGTTTAAAAGTTTGTGAGTGATTGCTAAGCTATCTTCTCTCTTAGAAGGGTAGCACTACCAGGCTTGGTAATTATCTCTATTTCAACCACTTCTTGAACTAATTAACCTCATCAACTAATATGTGTCTCAACTATCAGGCTTGGTAATTATCTCAATTTCATTTACCTAGCCAAGGATATAGCTTTCTAGGTTCAATTTAGTTATACACTACCTCATTGTTGTTCAGCTACAGCTACATTGCCTAAATTCTAATGAAACCATTTTCCTTTCTAGAAGAAAAGAACAACACTATAGCTTTCTAGGTTCAATTTAGTAATACACTACCTTTTCGATTGTCTCAACTTGTGTCAGCCAAGCAATCACTCGGTCTGTCCTTTGCATGTGTCCTGTATTCTCAGCTTGTTCGACCCTTCTCGTCACATCACCATAAATGTTTTGAAGCTCAGACTGTTGTCTCTTCAATGAATCTAAATTATCCTTCAGATCACAAATATAAGCAGTATGTTTTCTACTGCAACTGCATAAACATTTTGCTGCATCCCAAAGTGGTCCCACTATTTCCATAGCTTTGATCCTTTTACGCCCAAAGCATCCCTTGGTTCCTCCAACCTTTGCTTCTGTGTTGGTAATTAGTTAAAAACGAGCACCAAAAATACCGCACAAACGGGAATAAAAAAGAAAAGAAAAGAAGTGACATTAAAACAAACACATAGGGCATAGGCTAATAATTTGGTTAAATTATTTCAAAGAGTGAGTGGGGTTCGTTATTGGAATCCATTATCTTAAAGCTTTATGCATAAAGTATATATGAGCACTGGGCAATAGGCAACACTAACAATATCAACATCAACAGCTTATTAAACTTGTCCAGCACTCGGCTTGTTTTATAACAAAAAAACTATAGAGTTGATATATATGTATATATATGAATTACACCAATTAATTATTCGAAGAATGCAAGTAGATAATAAGATAAAAGATAGTGGAAATTTTTTTGAAAAAGAAAAAAAGAAAGTGAATTACACCTATTTTTTTAATTAGTATTTGATTTTTCTGAGAAATAACTTTCCTTTTAGAAAGGGTAGTTAGTCAAGAAAATAGTTTTTGAAAAATATCTTTTGCATCGGATCAAGAAATTTTTTAAAATATATATATATATATATATATATTTCCTACACCAAAGAATAAGCATTTTACCAAAATCTATTTTTTAAAACAAATCAAACGAGAGTAGACTTGGTTAAAATATTTATTCAAAATTTGTTGTTAATTGAATATACAAGATTAGACATGTACTTGTCAGGAGTGAAAATAGAGGAACAAAAATAATCTTTATTCTTCAATTTGAAATGTTCAAAGTATAGGAGCTAAAAGAAAACACAGCAATACTGCAGTTTGATTCTACTGCAACTGGTTGAAAGGGAGAGCGCAGAAGCAAGTAATAAAAAGGGTCATAGATCAGATCCAACACCTTCTCATGACTAGCAAGTGCTGGTTCTGAAACTTGACCAACACTTGGTTAATTGGTTTTAAACCAAAAAAAATA